>PVHY01000243.1:0-97067 GCA_004024945.1 Uropsilus gracilis
GCTACTTATGCCTGTGGAACTGCAGGCTCATGTTGCCTGGGGTACCACAGACTCAAACAATGCCCAACCTCAGCTTCCCAGGTAGCTGGGATTACAGGTACATGCCACTACACCCAGCTATATTTTTTTGGAACTAGGTTTTGCTACATGCCCCCGGCAGGACTCAAACCATGATCCATAGCCTCAGCTGTGGCTTCCTAGGTTGCCGCTTACAGGCATACGTCACCATGCCTGGCCTGGAGTGGCAGTTTTTATAAGGGGTTGTAACCTGTCTGCTTCTGAATTACTAGTATCTGGCATGGCAACATATAGACACGTGGAGACTGTTGCTTGGGTGGAGACAATCAGTGTGCTGGAGCCAGAGAACAGAGAGTACAAGAGACTTACCTGGCAGTGCCAGGTGTCAGGTGCTAGAAGATACAGGGAGTTATGGTGAGTGGACAGGGTCACTCTGTTCTTTTGGGAAAATCTGGGGTTTCCATGCCTACTACGAGCCTAAAACTCTGTGAAGCACAGGAGGTGCTCTGGGGGCCTAGCGAATGACTAAGATCCTAGTGACAGAGAGATGGGTCACTGGTCAGGCTCTATTAGAGAGGTTTTAATGGGAGAAGCTGCAGAAAAGAGGCACATAGCTTGTTCTGAATTTTCTGATGTTCTTAGAAAACCATTCTTTGAAAGGCTAGTAAGGAAACCAGGAACAGCCTGAGGAAGGAGCAGTGTCTTCCACACTCTTGGGGTGGCTCCTGTGTGGGCATTTCAAAATGGCAGAAAAGACAGAGATCCTAGTGAACAAGCTGATCTGGTCCATCAGCTGCTTATTCTGGGGCAGAGACTGGTATATGTTTCTGGCAAAAGGCAGAATCTGGTGAGGTTTGGAGACAAGTGCCTTGGCCCAAGTGTGAACTCTGCCACCATCTAGTGGCAGTGCAGCCAGCATGAGCCCAATTTCTGCTTCCTGGGAGACACCACTGCCACCACCATGAGCCCAGGAAAGGCAGACAGGACTGGCCAAGCACAGAGCAGGTGCTCAGTAACTGTTCAGCAAGTGCAGGGAAAGTCAGGTTGGGGACTTCAGGGTCTTGAGCAGATGTGGGTGCAGACTGAGTTGGCATTTCCTCCATATGCATCCTAGCACTGGACACCTTCTGGTGCTCCCCCTCTTTCCTCTGCCATGCCCTGGGTATTGCTCCCTCTGGGCCCTTAAGTGAACTACAGGAGAAAGGGTGAGAAAGTTCTCTGTAAGCTGCCAAGAGAAAGAGTAGAGCACCTGCATGACACTAGAGGAAGTGAAGCTTATCTGCGCTGTGGTGGAGACCTCATAATGAGAGCCATATTTGAACTGCGCCCAGAGCTCCTCGGCGCTTGAGTCTAGAAATGCTTTATGCCTTAACCACATCCCCTGAATGTGTGGTCCCACACCTTGGCTCCCCAGGTAACCCCACTGGCTGGCCTAATCCAGAGATATGCAGTGGGTCCTGAGCACCTGCAAGCAGCACAGTCACGTGGCCAGCCTGCCAGCCAAGAAATCGATGCAGGCAGCCATCACTTCCTAGCTGGGCAGAGGTGCCTGCTGGCAGGGTCAGGGTGAAACGTCTTGCCATGATTACATACATGATGGGTGTTTTACAGCTCCTTCAGCAGCATTAGACAGAACCTGCTGGAATACTAAATGAGGGTTCCTGGGCTGTGCCAGGAAGCACCAAGGTGAACCCTGTTCCTCCCTCAGCATCTCAATCTGAATTACACCTTGTTTCAGCATCTCCTCAAAGTCCCCTACTCTTCACCATGAGGAGGTTGACAGACATTAAGCTGATCAGATCATAACTTATGCAGAGCAAAAGTTCTTAACCACCCAGGTCAGTAGGTGGACATGGCCTCCTGCAGAGAAGGGTGTGAGCAGTGCAGGCGCTGAAATCAAGGGCTGTGAGAGAGGAAGCCCTCTGGCCAGAACTGTTGGTCCATGAGGATAGGACACTGCTTTGACAAGAGGCAGTGGTCCTTGTGGCAGGCTCACACACACAGCAGGCAACACCTTCAGAGTCAAAACAAGGGCGCCGTTTGTCTCTGATACACAGGCTCTGAGTGGTGCTCCCACCCTCCCCTAACCCTCAGCATTCTGTTCTAAGTATGACACATGGAGGCCCTGCAGTACACACTGAGTGTGAAGTGTACTGATGTTTGCGTAGAGTCCCCATCTAGTGGCCCTGCTAGGCTGGGGACCAAGCAATGTCCCTGATAACAGGTCAGCTAAAGCCTTGCTGCATCCAGTCTATGGACTGGCAGACCAGGTACCTGGGTCCTTCCACTGCACCACCTACCCCCAGTTTCACCAATCCTTTTGTGGCCAAGACCTGTGTCCTTCCAGACCAAAGCTCTCGGAGATCTCGCTCCTTATTCATCTGGTGTCTAGCCAGGGGCAGGGTTCTGCCTTTCTCCTCTGTGCCAGCAGCATCAGGCATAGTGCCATATGGATGGCATCAATAAGTGCTTCTTGAACGAATAAGCAAACAACAAACCAGTTCCAAAGCTTTCTCCCACCCAGACCTGGCCCTCTGGTAAGGGCTGTTCTACTCATTAAGAGAGGACAGTGTGATGAATTCAATAAAATGTCAAAGCTTACAGTAAATTCCACCGCCCAGGGACAGCAGTTGACTCACATGGAATGAAAACTAGCTTCAGTAAGGAACTAATGCAGCAATTCTCCTCAGATCAGGGTGCAGAAAAGAAAGGCCCCACCATGGAGATGACTTGGCTTAGTAACAACAGGGAAGGATAAGAAATGAGAAGTTAACTGGATGAGCTAGCCTGAGCCCAATCCAGCTATACTGCCTCCTGCCTGAGCCTCAGTTACCCTTTTATGAGAGTGGGTGACAACCTACTTCATACCCAGTGCTGAGGACAGCCCCCACACTTTGCCAGGGGAATCTTTTGAACTCCCCAGGAAACTGATCCCTGCCTCTGGTCCATGTCCAATGTGCAGTCCCACTGTCACAGGAGGTGCATACTCTGTACTCTGGGCTTGCTGATTTGAGCCCTAAACCCAACAAAGGAAGACACTGGCCTTCAGCAGACAGGGCTGTGTGCTAGGGGTCAACACAGTAGTCATCACTGTATAAAGATGAGTGAGACCTGATGCTTCAGCTCTCAGTCTGGAGGGTCGGGGCACAGAACAACCACATTATCATGTAGCTGAGACATGACTACAGTGTATAGGTTGACGGGACACATGGGGGAATCTACTTATCCTGGGATGGGCAGGAGGTTGAGGGAGCAGACTTTATGGTTGACTCCCTGGGCCAAAGGAAATCAAAGTATATTGGGAGTAGTGGAAGCCCCCACTACTAGAGCCAAGCTGTCTAGAATTGGCAGCGCCTGGATGGGGGAGGGAGGAGGTGGAGGAGGCATAGCGTCACAGCACTGGGGCATGGGAGGTGAACATGGCTTCTCTAAAACCAGAAGGGAACTGAGCTACTCTCCAATCAGCCTGACAGAGATAAAGATGGCACACAGTTCATCAATTGCCTGGTGGTCTCAGACATTAACCTGGGAAGGGAAAACATGTCTTAACAAGCCACCTGCTCCTAGAAGCAGCACAGGGTGGGCAGGAAAGGAGAGGGGCTCCAGGAAGTTGAGAAATAGGCCTGGGTTGGGGACAGGGAAGGATGGAGTAGATTGGGGGAACAGGATAGATGTACCCTAACCCTTCTGAGGCCTGTGAGAAGCTTGAAACTCCAGCTAAGTAGCTACCAAAGGTTGCTAGGGGCTCCAGGGCTCCTGTACACAGTGGGCAGGCCATGATCTGGTAATGGAAGTTCTACAGGATACACCGGAGCTGGGCTGTCTGAGGAAGTCCTTGCGCTCCCTTCTCTGCAGAGGAGGAGGGACACATAGACCAGAGTCAGATCCCCCCTGTCCAGTGATTCCGGGACCTATCTAGGGATATTTCTTCTTCCGGCCCAGTTGAGATTGCTAAAGAACAGTTCCTAATCACCCAGACTGGAACAGGCTCCTCTCTGCATGTCCATCCCATAATTCTCACTGCCATGCCACACAGAGCATTATATTTACAATGTTCACTACACAACTGAAAATTACCAAGCATGCAAGATAGGAAAATATGACCTGTAATGAAGAGAAAAATCAATCAACAGAAATAGGTTCAGAAATGACAGAATTATCAGACATGGGCTCCAAAACAGCAATTACTAATATGCTCAAGGACTGTAAAGAAAACATAATAAGGAGCATAATGAGGCATATGGTGGCTTCTAACAGTTGGCCTCCTGATAGTCACATCTGTGGGCAGTCTTTTCCTGTAGTGTGTGGGGGTCTGGTTTGTGTGTCTAGTACAAAACGGCGGTAGTAAGAGCAATTACTCACAAGATGTGTTGTGGAAGACACAAAAAATTGTGTCTCCAGTTGGGTCTCTCAACACTCACTAGATGCCATCTTAAGGGGATGCTCAAGCAGTCCTGGAGAGGCCCACATGCGGAAGAAATGGAACCTTCTGCCAGGAGCCACATGAATGAGTATGAAAGCACACCCTCTGACCTTATCAAGACACAACTAAAAGTCACAACCAGGCCAGCAGGAGAGATTGCATCCTGAGGGGAGACCTTGAGGCAGAAACACCAGCTGAACTGTTTTCAGATTCCTAGGTTTCAAAGCTGCTGTAAGATAACACAATGGAGGAGACCACAGCTTAAGTCTGCATAACAACCACACCACTCTGATTTACTACACAGTAACTTTTCTGATTACCTCCCTTCACTGGCCTTCCCCTTCCTCCCAACATCCTATGCTTCCAGTTGAAGATGTTATTTAAGGAGGAGACTTTGATCATTTGAGGAGTTACTCAATGTTCCCAGGTTTCTCTCATGTATAAAAGAGGTACACAGATGATCAAACTTTTGTTTTCTCCTGTTAATCTTTCTTTTTATTATACGGGGATGTCTTAGCCAAGAATTTAGATGGGAAGAGGGAAAATTATTTTCCTTCCCTTGAAGTAGCATAGTATGATTGCTATTTAAATATACACTACTCCCTCTACTCCCCAAAGTACAGGTCTGACCTGGAAAGAAACGGGATGATATAAAGACAAAGTTTTAAACATTCATTTGTGAGATGAGTCTATCTCTATTATGTCCTAAGTGATATTATTGCTTATTAGACTTATTCCATCATATGGCACTTCATAATAAAATCAGCAAATTCATCAAGTAGATTTTTTAAGTAAGGTTCATAATCTTTCTAACTATAACAAACAGGGCAGCAAATATACTGGACAAGAGCATGATGGGAAAATGTGCTACAGTAGTCCCATAAGTCAAATGTAGTACGCTGGTAGTTATTTCAGCACATTATTTCAGTAAATTAGAACCAGATGACTTTAAAATAGGGACTTGTATAACTTTATGATTCTGTAAAAGTCAATCTTCATGAAGTTCCCTTGGCTGCTACTGTAATAGGTATTTAAGAAGTGAGGGTAGCATCTGGGTATTATTCATCTTTGTAGCTCCCATGGTGCCAGCATTCTGTTGGGCAATTAGCAAATATTGGGGGTGTGTGTAGATGAATGAAATCTCAGCAGGAATTAACAAGTACAAGTTAATTGGCAAAGAAATGTAATATGAATATTCACATGAGTACAGGTAGACAAAGTCCTGCTAGCCTACACTTAAAAGTGAAACTATGTTTTGTTTTTCTTTTAACTGTTAAATCTATGTATCTAAATAAATAAATCTGAAGTAAAAACATAGATCTAAAAAATGCAATGACAAATATTTGTCTTATGATACTAAATTATGAAGCAATTTGTTACATAGCAACAGATAACTAAAATGAAGGGAGAAAATGAAGATATAAAAAAAGAAACAAATGGACCTTTTAAATATAAACAATACCCGAAATGAAAAATTTACTATGAGGTTAATAGCAATTACATACTCCAGAAGAAAAAGTTAGTGAACTTAAAGACAAAGCAACAAAAATTAATCAAAGCATAAAAAAGTCTTTCTCTGTCTCTCTCTCTCTCAAACTTACGAGTTATTTTAAATATGGTAATTTGAGTCCCTGAAAAAAAGGGGAAGGGTACAGAAGTAATATTTAAAAGATGATAGGCTGAGTTATCAAATTTGACTACTATAAAGTTATAAATTCAAGAAGCATGATGAATGAACTCCAAGCAGAATAAATGCAAAGAAAATCTTAAAATCAGCCTAAGGAAAAAAAGACATTAGATACGATGAACAAAGGTAAGATTGCTAGGAGACTTTTCAGAACTCATGTTAGCCAGAAAACAAAACAATTATTTTTAGACTGTGAAAGGATAAAGACTGTCAACAAACAATTCTGAATCCCATGAAAATATCCTTTAAAAAAAAAAAAAAGGAAATAAAGACATTTTCAGAGAAAGAAAAGCTGAGAAAGTGATTTGGTAGCAGACCTGAAATACAATAATCACTAAGGAAGTAATTCCCACAACAGAAAAAAGATGGCAATTTGAATTAACACAAAGAAAGAAAGAATGCTAAGAGTATTTTTAAAAGGTATTTTTGATTTATATTAATTTAAATTATAAGACTCAAAAAATAACAGCATAAAAATTACCAACTGCACAAAAAATGTGAAAAATGGAACAATGCTTCTAATTATGCTATTTAACAATGCTGTATTATGTTAATTAAATACTATTTGAAGGTGGACCATAATGCTAACCATTCATGCTGTGAGGTCAGAGCAGAGGCCATTACCACGAAGTGACCAGTCAGTTCTGGACCACTGTCTGCTTTTGAAGATCAAGTTTCACTGGATTATAGTCCAGCTTTTTTGTTTATGTGACACCCATGGGCTCCTTTTGCCTTATAACAACTCCAGTGTGGTGTCCAAAGTCTAAAGTATTTGCTATCTGTTTTGTGATAGACAAAGTTTGCTAATTATAGAGAACCAACAAAACCTAAACAGAAGAAAACAAAACTAAGAAGTATATTTAATAAATCAATGTGGGAGAAAACATGGAATTCTAAAAATACTCAGTCTAGGCAGTTCTCCCACCTGCCTGTGACCATGCAGGTGTCTTTTCACAAACCTTTTCCCCCTTTGCAAAGCAGCAATATCAGCTCTCCTGCTCACTGGTTACTATGCAGATGCCTTTATTTTTCCTTCTAATTTTTCTAATAAACCTGGTCCTTTTAAAATGTAAATACATTTTTAAAAAATTACTCAGCCCAAAAACACATAGGGAAATAAGGGGAAAAAATACAAAAATGTATGAAACAAAAAGGAAAAATAATGATGAGAGCAGAATTAACTCAAGCACATAAATTACATTCAATATAAATGGTAGAGATTATCAGGGTGGAATAAAAAACAAGATCCAACTATATCTTAACTAGAGAATGACATGTATATTAAAAGTAAAAACTAGAATTCAGTCAATTTTTCTATTTATCTATAGTGTAAACACTGAATTATAAAAAGGCTGGAGTGACTTTACTAATGCTAGTTAAGTCAGACTTCAGTACAAGAATATTAGACTTGAAGATAGATATTTCATAACCAAAATTATACTTGCAATTCATCAAGACATAACAATCCTGTTGATATATGTACCTAAAAACAGACTCTAAAAATAAAGAAAAACTGATAGAACAAAGGATAGAAATTAAGGGATTTTAATAGTCATCTAATTGATAGTATGAAGAGTGAGTATATCTGTAAAGATATAGAAAACCTGAGCACTATGAAATAATTTGAGTTAATCAACATGGGTCAAAGAAAAAAAAAATCACAGAGAAATTAGAAAACATTTTAAACATTAGAAAACATTTTAAAAATTGCAATAATATATAAAAAGTCATGAAATGCATTTAAAGCAGTGCTTAGAGAGTAATGCATAGTAATAAGAGGATTTAGAGGGTAATATATAGTATTAAGTGCTCATAATAGGAAGGGGGAAAGGTCTCAAATCAGTGACCTAAGTTTCCACCTAAAGAAGCTAGAAAAAGATAAGTCCAAAGTAAGTAGAAATAAAAGATTAAAACAGGAGTTAGAAAATGGAACAAATATTAGAGAAGGATCAATGAACTCTAAAGCTGGTTCTCTTAAAGACTAGTAAAAGTAGAAAGTTGGTGGGTGGTGGGTGAGGCATGGGGTTGTGCTCCCCAAATTATATAGGTTTGTAAACTAATGGCAAGTGAATAAAATCTAAGGAAAAAAAAACAACCATAAAACAGACTGAGCAAGAAAAAGACAGAAATGAAAATACAATAACAAGAATGAAAGAAGTACATATCCAATATACCAAAAACATTACATATCCAATGTACAAAAAAGATAACAGAATATTATGAGCAACTCTATAGCAATAAACTCAGTGATACTGATGAAAACAAACCCCTCCCAAACCACAAATTACCAGAACAGATACAAGTACACATAAGGCATCTATGAGTAATAACATACCTATTAAAGAAATTAAACACATAATCTTAAATACTCCCCACAAAAATATGCCAGGCCCAAATGACCTGACTAGTGAATTCTATTACATACTTAAGGAAGAAATAATACCTATCTCATATGAAGCATCCAGAAAGTACAAATGGGAACACTTTCAATTCATTTTGAAGCAAGCATTGCCTTCCTACAAAATCAAACAAACATGAAAACAAAAAGAAAACTACAGTTTACTTTGCGCAGATAAGTTTTTCCTGTGAAAAAAAATTCTTAAGAATCTACAAAAAGTTCCTAGAACTAAGGCCACAGGTAGTCAATATATAAAGAGCAATCATTTCTATTAATTGGAATTCTTTCAATTATTTGGAATAAAAAATCAAAACATAAAAGACCATTTTCAATAGTATAAAAATATTGTATTGAAAAAATATAACAAAATATGGATAAGACTTGTACATGAAAAAGAAACACTGTTGAGAGAAACTAAAGATGTAATAAATGAAGAAATTTACCATTCCATGGATTAGAAACTTTAGGACTGTTAAAATGCCAATTCTTCCTAACTGATCAACAGATTTAATGTATACCCAATCCAAATCCCAACAGAGTAGCTATAGTAGCTGATTTTAAAAGGCATATGGATCTAGATGAAACAATTTTGGTATAGGAAAGCAAAACAGGAGGACTCACTTGAACTGACTTCAAGACTTGCTGTAAAGTCACAGAACTCAGGCCCGTGACATAAAGACACACAGATCAAGATCCCTTGATCAGAGCAGATAGTGTAGAAACAGAACCACATCAAACAGGAAAGTATGTTCTTTTAAACAAATGTTGCTGGAATAATTGGACATTCAGTTGGAAAATAAAATAAGTACCTTGCCTTTGCCCTCATATTACATACAAATAATAGTTTGAAGTATATTGTGGACATGAATATGAAAGCTAACACTATTAAATGTATAGAAGAAAACATACACAAAAGCTCTTCAACAGCTTGGGTAAGCAAAGATTTTTTAGATAAGATATAAAAAGCGTGACTCATAAAATTTAAACACTGACAAATTGGACTTCATCAGAATAAAAAAAAAATCTGCTCTTTGCATCACAGCACAAAAAGGGGAAGCTTCCTTTGCAGTAATACTCAAAATTCATCTACTTGACAAAGTATTCAATATACAAAGTACTCATGAAATTGTTAATAGTGAGACAAACAGCCCACTGGAAAAGGGGTGTGGTGGGGGTGGTGTTAAACTGGAAAAGACACTTCACGAAAGAAGATGTGCAAATGAGCAAAAAGCACAAGACACTCAACATCATTACTTGGAAAATATATGGTAAAACCATGTATGATGCCCTGAGCACCTATTAATGGTCACGTCAAACAGGCACACTGAGTGCCAATGGACTGGGGATGAACTAAGGCTCTCATACATGGGGTGGAAAGTAAGGAACCACTTGGGAAAACCATTCAGTGGGAAAACCATTCACTTTCTATACAACCCTGCAATTTCACGACAAGAGAAAAAAAAAAGCCAATGCCTACCCAAAGACTTTACAGGAATTTTATTTATTCTGCCTGAACCCAGTAGTAGACTTGAGCGCCCATTGACATGTGAAAGAGAAACAAACCAATCCATCCACCTGAACAAACCACACAGAACCCAAGTCTATTTAAATGAAATTCTAGGAGAGGCAAACCCATAGTGATGGGAAGTGGATGACTGGTTGCCTAAGGCTGAGGGGTGAGGAACAGATTGTAAAGCTTGTGGAAATTGCTCTACTGTTGTTCTTGTGCTAACTTAAAATAGTGACACCCCCATCACTAACCCACTGACAGTTTACTGTGCCACTCACCTTCTGGGTCACTCAGCCCCAGCCCTCCCTGGCTCCTGGTCCAATTTCAGGCATGCAGAGGTGGCATTCCCCCCAGCCAGCCATCTCCCTTCCACCTCTGAGCCAGTGTGCATGACTCTTCCTCTTCCCGGGTTCCACACATCTTCTCTCTAGGAGCCTGCTATTCCCTGGCCTCCATTTGAGCTATTGTCTTTGTGTGACTGCTGGTCTCTCCCACCTTTCTCAGGCCTACCCTGGTCAAGGGCAGCTAGATATCTATGAGATTTGGCTTCCAGGAGGCCACCGGCTTTTCTGGGAGGCACAGGCATTTGCAGTGCTCACACACTAACCCCTGGGAAAGCTTCAGCTAGTTAGGCTGGTCTTGAGTCACCAGGCCCCGTCTCTCATAGGCCTGGCCTCTGCCCTTGCCCCCCTAGGGCTTTCTGCTGAGTGGTCCTTCCTTAGGCTCCTAACAGGAGGGGCTGTGAGGAACAAGCAGGCAGTGCCAAAGAGAGAAAGCTGTTTCTCTGGGGAGAGTGAGGCGAGGATTGGTGCAGGGGTGAGTAGGCAAGTCCCAGGCCATATTTCCTCCAAGAAACACAGACCAATATGTCCAGGGCCTGGCAGGTACCACAGTGAGTCTAACGGTGGGCCCTCAGGCCATAGGCTGCTGCTCTGTAAGACAAGGGGACAGGAAGTACCCACCACATCCGTATGCAGTCTCACCAGGACTGAATCGTAGCGTTAGAACACCTGAAAGCCCCCACAGACCTATGTTGTTATGGTTTCTACTGGATGAGCCAAATTTCATGCCCTGAAGTCTACTTCCTGCTTTAAACATGTTCAAAACAACTCACAGATGCACTTGCAAAAGGACAGACCCCTGAACTAATAATTTAATTGGATTAAACTTCACAATCTATTAGGAACCTTATCTAGAGAAATAATCAGAGATGAAAAGAAAGATTTGTATGAATGGCAAACAGCATGATGCTCTTTTATTACAGCAAATAAATAAATAAAATAAAGGAACTAGATTGGATGGCCAACCACAAGGAAGTATTTGGAATAAATTATGGTGTGACCACAAAACAGCTCATTATGCAAACATTAAACAGCATCACTGTGAGGAGTATTTAATTGAGTGCA
Organism: Uropsilus gracilis; assembly: GCA_004024945.1. Lineage (NCBI taxonomy): Eukaryota > Metazoa > Chordata > Mammalia > Eulipotyphla > Talpidae > Uropsilus > Uropsilus gracilis. Next base: position 11,443 of record PVHY01000243.1, read on the forward strand.
AAATGCTTGTGATATAGTGTTAAATGAGTGATGTAGGAAACAAAACTATATATTATGGCTCCTACTTTACGAGGAAATATTAGCATCAACACAGAAGCTACGAGAGAAAGGGGCAGACAGGTGAGATCAGTGGTGGCCTTAACTGTCTTCTGGTGATAGATTAAAACTAGCTTAAATATATTATCATATCCACTTTCTTCTATATTGATAGATTTTCTATGCTATACTTACTTTTAGAATTAGGAAGCCACAGGTATGAATGAATCTGTGTCTGGCTGGTAGCAAGGGAGGTGACTTGAGTGCAGGGTCTGCTTGGGCTGTAGGCACCAGTTGCAGAGCCTATCTGCTGGCACCTGGCACTGGGGAGACTCTGTCAACCCTAACCCCTCATCAGCCTTCCCTTAACCTGTTCTCTTCCTGAACCCCCCAGCCCTAAATTCTGAGCTCTTGATCATGGGGTATTTGATCATGAAACCAGTTCTTTCCACTGTACCATGCTGCCTCACTGTTGGAAGCCTACTGACCACAGAAAGGAGGTGATTCATTTTCATAGGAAGAAGCTGTCATCTATTCCAAGCCTCACTTCATTCTTAACACTGCCAAGAAGTCAACAGCCTCTTCCCGAACACCTCCAGTGACTAGAACGCAGCTCTCACTATTAGTCAAGTCCGCCAATTCTTTATGCATCTCTGCGAAAATTTCTATGCCAAGGTCAGCAAGCATTTCCTTATCCTGAGCTGGGGGCTAGATCTCACTGCTGTCCAATTCTAGCTCCAGGACCCAGAACAGCCAACTCCTCCTCTAGGAAAGGGCCCAGCAAATACTGGGATGCTCTGCCTGGGGTCCCCAGAGAACTAAGCTCTGGACCCTTGCAGGCAAGTCCCCGAACCAGCATGTTTGGGCAGATGGGCTAAGACCCACACTGTCTACGTGACCGACAAACCTGAATCATTCAAATTCCAGGCGGGCTCAGTCTGGCCTCCTCAGTTAAAGAAACGAGAGAGGTTTTGAAGTCAGCATGCATTAAAAGCAACTCCATTTGAAATTCAGAGACCCAAAAAAGGCAAATTCAAATTAAAGTGTCTATCTAGATCTCATTGTTGCAGCAGGAGATTGGAATGCTCCACAAGTCGTTCTTCCGACAGGCGCCTGGTGAATGGTCCTGATTGCCTGTCAGGGGAGGACGTGGAGAGAGTGGTGAGTTTGCCCTCCCTGGACTTTGCAGGTGGGAGTCAATCAGCTCTCACTTCCTGGCAAGGCTGCTTATGGATGGATGCACGGGCTCAAGAGTCACCCTTCCTCAGCCAGGCCTTGAGACCAAGACCACATGGACAGGCACGAGTGGCAGATGTCCCTTCAGGACAGGGAGAAGGCCCGTGAATACTCCCACCCCTGGACATCTCACTTGGGTTTCTTGAAGTTGTGCTGCCTGACCTGGCCATCCTGGATTCGGGTCAGAGCAGAGGTGAGGGCTCCCTGGCTGTCTTGTCTACCTGGGGAACCAGTAGCCAGCACCCCACACAACTAGGTTACGGGCTTCCTCCGAAGGAGCCTTGTATGCTGATGCCTGAGGATAGGAGCTGGGAGGCACAGGGGAGCAGCTGTTAGCAGATGCCTAGGATCTAGCTCAGCTACCCTTGGCTGGCAGCCGTAGGGCCAATGCAGGCAGGGTAAGCTCTCCAGACCTAGCTCCAAGTCTACCAACGTTCTCTGGGTGAAGAAGTCTCTTCTGGGTCGGGCAAAAAAGGATGTGACAAGTCAGGTCACAGTCAGGTCTCACAGTCAGTCAGAGGACAGGCTCCTGCAGAGGAGACTGAGGCTCCCTCAGGCCAGTATCTCTTCTGCTTTAAAAACAACAGAAAATGAAGCAAAACCCTTCCTATGACTCAGCCAACTTGAAAGCAGATACTCCAACTTGGGTTCTAGGAATTGACTCAAATGCCTGGTCCTCCGGTGTGAGCTGATTAGAAGTTCCTGAACCTCCTGGTCCATAAACTGAGAGGTGAGCCCAGATGAAGCCTGAGTGCCCTGGGGTCTCAAGTACTCGGTGGAAATTGAGACAGCCAGGGGAGGTCAAAAGGCCCGTGGCTTGATCAGATTTCCAGGTCCCAGCAGTACTGGGATTTGGGCTAGGAGGCCTGCAGCTTACTGGCTGGCAAGATGGCACACAATGGAGCAGTGTCAGTCAACAAGCCAGGAGCTGGTGTTCACCTGGCACCTGTGCTGCTGTGATCCAGCCAGTATGAACCTGTATCCTTACAACTCATCAGAGGGGCAAGAGGCTCATTTGAGGGCCCTTGGTTAACAAGAGGTAGCTGAAACTGAGCTTCGTCAGACCCTGTGGTCGTCTCCACTGGGGAGAGAGTGAGGGGACAAGTGGAATTCCTCAATCACCTAGAAGACCCACCTTTGGTGCTGGGATGAGGTATGCCCCCCTCAGTCCCCTATCTGCCTACTGGTCACCGGTAGGGAAAGACCTTAGGAGCCAACTGCCAGACTTCAGAGCCTCCATCAAATGTCAACCTGAGAGGTCACAGGGAGGCATGAAGGATCATGAGCCTGTTAGCACCTCTGTCCTGGGTGGGGGGCTGTTAAATCACCCAGCTGGATGTTCCCAGGCCTACGCTTGCATTTCATCTGCTCTTCTTAGTCCAGTCACACAGGAACTTGTATTCCCAGATGTCACCAGATGTAAAAGTATAGCAGAGTGGCTGGCAAGGTCAGTAAGTGTCTCCAAGTGAGCAGAGGAGGAAGTGTCATGAGTCTGGCACAGGAGGACTGACTTAAGCACTGGGTGGCAGTGACCCTGTGGAAGGAGGACCTTGGAAGGCTTCACAGCTAGGATGAACCTTCTCTGTGAACCTATGCCTCATTGAGCCCCTTCCTCCCCTTGAGTTGTCCTGGTGTGAGGATTAGGGGTCACCACACATGAAGACGAGTGGGCACTACCTAGATCAGTCACACAGCCACGGCCAACTCCACCATAGCATCACACCTGAATCAGGGTCTTGGAACAGATGATGGGGTGGGACTTCCCTCCCTGCTGTTCAGCCAGATGGTGGGCCTGATGTGGGGCCCGAAGTGTAGATGAAACTGCTGAGGGGAGGAGAACCAGCCTGGGCCCACCCCCTGCACAGAAACTGCCCTATCCAGACCACGTGCCATCCCACTTAGCCACCTGTACATCTCAGCACCATACCTTCAAATTCCTCCCTGGTTCACCTCTGTCCAACTGTGCCATGGAGAAGGAAAAAGAGCTTAAGAGGTCTGAAGTTCAGCCCTCAGCAGAGTGCCCGGTGAAGGAGACCACAGCACAGTTTTGCTGAAGTCCTGTGTCTAAGGACCCAGGATGGGTCACCAGAGGTCGGGCTGCAGGTGATTTGACAAGGTGAGCTGTCCCATGGAGGCAACTCCTGCTTCTAGGATTGGTGGGTCTAAGCTGGGGTTTCAAGATGTCATCTGGGGGCTCAGGGGTTCCTGCACAGGACAGGGCTAGGTCTTCCAGGACCCTAATCCTTTCCTCCTCTAGCTAAGATAGTTGCCATGGTAACCTGTGCTGTTCCAGGCTTAGCTGCTCAGCTCTAGTCCAGTGCCACCAGGGAATCTGGGGCTGCAGCTTGAATGTCTCTTCTCTTGGCTGCCCCACTCCTTCTTCTCCCAGGTGACTGTCCTGTGGAGATGTGAGGAGAAGGAAAAGAGCATGGGGTGGCAGAGGATTCCTGGGGAATCCCTCTCCACCTTGGTCTCTGACTCTGCATGCCTCTGCTGCCCATGGTGGGCAGCCTCCTTGTCTCGCTACCATGACCAGTGTGCTGCAGGGGTCTGCGGCCTGGATGTCCATCAGACCAGAGGTGCTGAGGGCTGTGGCAGTGAGGGAGAAATAGAAAGGAGCTACTCTGAGCATGATGAGCATGTGAGGGTTGTGGGCAAACCTGCTTGTTTACATCCTGCTTTAAAAGGAAAGGACAGGCAACTCGAAGGTCATACCCACACCCACAGAAAGCAAAGTGGAACACTTCTTCAGGGAGCAATACACTCTGCACAGATCACACCTGTGTCAGCACGCCCCAGCTAGCTGCCACGCCCCTCTGCTTTATGAGTCTCCGTCCCCTCCACCGGAGTCATGCTGAGTTAGGTGACAGGACTCTTGGAGAAGTCACTCTCTGTCAAAATCAGGTGTGCCTGTGTAGAAAGCCTTCCAGGTGAGCAGATCACTGGCAAGCCTGGTGTACCTTATGGGCCTTGCCTGGGGCTCTGCCTCCCTAAAAACCAAACAACCTTGGGTCTGACCCTGTTCTGCTTGTCTTCAGGGTTCAACAAATGGGTCTACTGGGAGATGCAATGAAGGGGCTGATCAAAGGACTCTGAGAAAAGTCGTGGAAGGGAGGAAAGGGGCACCTATAAAACTATGGGTGTCTCCCAGGCACCTCAAGTCAGTGCAGTTCAACAGAACTGCATGTTCATACATTCTGGTCTGCTTCTGTCCCAGGGAGCTTTCCTCCACAGAAATTTAGGAAGGAGAAGCACCCTTGTGGACCAGAGAGAAAAGGGCTTGGAGAAGAGACAGTCATAAGCACTACCCCACCCCCACGGAGCTTCTGGAGCTCCACCCCGCCTCCACAGCTTCACAGGTTCCCTCTCTCTAGACCCTTTTCAAGAACACTCTGGGAGCTCCAGGACCCATTTCTCATCTGGGGAGGAATGGGAAGGTGGCAAGCCCTGCTGGGGTGCTGACAGAGAGCCGCTTCTGAGCAGGCTGGGCAGGCGGCTCTCCGCCCCCGCAGCCAGGCCGCCCGTCTCCTCTCCAGCAGAGCTGTGGGGCAGCACAAAACCCTCAATTATCCCCACGCACATCTGCAGCGCCTACCCGACTGGAAGAGCACTCAGCTATTTCTAACTGCCTTCAGCCCCCTTCCTGCCTGAAAATCTTGGGGAAACTAAAGTGGCCAGGAGGCTGTCATTTCATGTGATCCTCCCCAGCCTGATTCAGTCACCATGATGCTGATGTGGTCCAGCCATCAGACAAAGTACCTTCCCAAACACCCTGGGGAGTGGCAGGGTGGGTTTGGCAGGTCATTTGGCCCTGTACCCCGTGGGCTAGTCTCTGCTCCTGCAAATTCACCTTCTCAGGGCCACAGAACACATCGAGAGCCTTCCTTGTGGCCCTGTTGAGAACTGGTCTGACTGGGAAGCTGCTGTGAACCCAGAAGGCCAGAGTGAGAAGGATCCATAGCTTCTGGCCAAACTCTGAGTACAGGTGGGGGAAATGAGTCCTTCTAGAGTGCAGTGACCAGCCAGGGGCATACACCTGGGACCAGGGCATGCAGGGAAGGGAAGGATGCTTAGTGGATGGGCAGCCTGGGTCCGCAGGAGCTGCCCGGAGCTCTGCCCTGCTGTAAGACCTGCATGAGCAGGTCTGCTGCTAGGGAGGGCTCCTCATTGTCAAGGAGCCTATGAGAGGCCCTAGAGAGAAGGCAAGGAACCAGCTCCCTATAGGGCATTGTAAGAGGAAGGGTGCCCAGTCAGGGACAGATGTGCACACCATATACAAATGTACGCACAGACTCCCAGGATCCTTGAGGTAAGAGGAAACCAAGCAAGGCTGCTCTCAGTCTGGCTCCCTTGATTGCCTTCCCATATCCTCAGGGAAGTCAGGGTCTCTTCTCCCTGTCTTCTCCCATGGACACACTGGGGTTGGTGTGGCATCTGAACCAGTGAAACCCTGAAGGACGGAGTTTGCTAAGGACAGGAAACCATAACTTGCTTTGTCCAGCAGTTGTTCCAGTTGTGGCCAGAGCAGGTCCTCTGCCATGTGCTGCCACAACACTGTGGGGAAGCTGTTAGGGAGTGTGCCCCCCAGGTCCAGAGGACATGGATGGGCCCTCTGTGCCTAAGATCCCTCTACTCTTTGGAGGCTCAATGATATGAAATGTCTCTTCCAGTTCTCCTCAGGACATGGCAGTCTTCCCCCAAAGGCTCTGTCTCTATATCCGGTATTGACAAGTAGTTCCTGAGGCAGGCTCTGGCTGAGGAAAGGGTGCCTGAGGCCTGACCAGGTCCTGGCACCTGTGTACCTTACTGAAACAGGATGAGAGGAGTGACAGAGTGCCAACTGGAATTTTAGGGGGTGGGGTTCCTGTTCCCTTGCTTATATCCATGTAAAAACTGGAGGTCTCCCTCAGGCAAAGGTGTGAGACTGCAGGGGATCCAAAGATATAACACTGGCCCTGCCCTCACAGATACCAAATACAGCAGGAAAAAGGCCATCTACAAGACCATCAAGCAAATGGAAAGTGACCTGTGTTTGGAGAGTGGGGTTTCAGAGGAAGATGGGGTCCCATCATGGGGAACACAGGAAGCTTTCCTGGAGAAGGTGTGTGTGAGCAGACCTGTACCTTGGGGTTGGACTGGGACAAACTAAGCAGGGCCCAACTGCAGGAAGTGCAAAGTACCTCTAGCCAGGGAAGATGAAGATGGGGGTCCCATGGGACAAACACAAGCACAAAGGAGCTGCTTCTGCTGAAGGTTCACTTCTCAGAAACAAAACTCCAGCAGATCCCAAACTCAGTGGAACCCCTTGTGGCATCTCCTGGGTCAAGCACTGTTGTGGGTAATGTACAGACACGAGCTCCCATAACACCTAACTCAGAGAGGAAGAGACTGAGTTCAGAGTGGGCTCTAGCTGGGGAAGAGCAATGGGTGGACACTGATCCTCACATTTCAGCTCCAAGTTCCACTATGGTTCCTGGTCCTGGGGCACTTCAGACACCCGGGTGTAAGGGCTGGCTGCCTTTGCCAGGTCCAGGTAGGAGTTCTTGGTCCTGCCTCCACACATTGGTGGGTGTCACTCTTTATAACTGGCAATTTTTCATGGCCCGAGTGAACGTTTGACCTGAAGAATGAAGCATATTCCATGTTGCACACCCAGAGTGCAGGGCCAGGAGTGGACTCTGTGCCTCCTACTGCTATGCTGTGTGACTCCATTTTTCCAAGTCAGGTCACCTCTGCCCCTTCATTCTCCATACTAGGGACCCTCTTCCTTTTTTAGAGGCAAGGGAGTAGGGACAAGCATCAAGGCTCAAAGGTGAGCAGGTGTTCCTGCTGAACTCGGGGTGTTAGAGGTCATGCAAGGATGGCACCGCCATCAGTTGGTTCAACAACATCCTGCCAGGTCCAAGCGAGGGCATATGAAAAGCCAGGATGCCAATGAGTCCTTGGGGCCAGAGGCTAAGGTGCTGGACAGCAGCGGGCCCCAGGGCCCCTATGTGGGGGGAGGAATGAGAATCTATCTGGTTTGAGACTTGGCAGGCAGAAAAGAACCCCCAGTCTTCTGTCTCTACACAGCTGGCTAACAGAGTACGTCATGGAAAAAGATGGACAGCAAGAAGGCCCTTGCAGACATGATTTTAAAAAGCCACGCATATAATCATGTGAAGCCCAGGGTCCTGGCTTTGTACATTGAACATAGCTGCTTTCACAACTACACAAGTGAGATGCTGGAGGGAACTGCATTAACGGTGGGGGTGGCAGTGGTGGTCTTTTGGAGGTGGGATTATAAGTGAGTTGTATTCTACTTTCGGATAGTTCTTTTTTCAACAATTTATAAATATTAAATACTCTGGAATGTTGTCCTTATTTAGTAAGATTAACCACTTTAGCAAGAATCCAGAGACACTTTGCCTCATAATTTATAAAGGTGGCTAGGACGAGTGCTGTGTTAAAGAGTGACCATTCACAAAAACTGTACATCTTGCTTATTTACTTAATCTTGGGGGAAAAAGCCCACGGGAGTTCTGTAATGTGTTAAATTAACACCCATAAGTAATACTGAATTATTCAAGATGATACAGAATTATACAATGTGAAGAATATTTCTGGCAGTTTATTTACTTTAAAGCCTTTGAATGCATGAATGTCTTCCTTATTTGAAAGTTTAAGAGTTTCACAAAGTATAAGAATGGATGAATATGACCTAGGAGGACCAAGTAATCAAAAAGCAATGCTATGAACTTTAGATGTGCGCAAATCCCAAGTTGAGGTGAAGATCTCACTGCAAGATGGAGAGACACTGGCTGGAGGAGATGGCAGATGCTTGGACAGACGGTGTGTAGAGCCAGGTGAGTGCCCCTATGACCTTCCCCCCCGCCCCATACTATCCTGAAGCAGCTGCATCCTGCTGGGGCCAGGTGGCTCTTTACCCTGCGCTCTACTTCACCTCTCATGCCACTTGATGTCCAGCAGGACAGTCTCCCTTTAGCCCATGCTTGATGCTGAAAACCCATGCCTGTCCCTGCCCAGAAACCCTGGGTTAGGATGTTCCATGCTACATTTTGACTCAATGCACAGTTCTACAGGCCAAGTTGCTTCAAACTCAGAGCGTATCTCACTCCTGCAGGAGGCACACCCTCACATCTGTGGCCCAGCCTGACCTCCTGCAAACTTGAAGTGCATGCACTTCATGGCTCCTGGTGTGTCTGAGAGTCAGAGCTTTTCTCTTCATCCCACATGCCCTATGTCACACTGACCTTAGCTCTAGCTGTGGCCTAGCTGCACACTTTGGAAGCACTGAGGCAACTCTCTGGCCTAACAATGATTTTCACCAAATGAGTTCATCCTTCCTGTGGGCACTGCTGACGCTAGATGCCCTCTCACTGCCTCTACTTCCAGGGATGACACCTGGGGGTCAGAAATGACAAGCCAAGGAACCAGGTGTCCCATAGGAGGCCCTGATTGTAGGGAGAAGCTGGAGGTGGCTCCTGCCAACCCAAAATGTGTTCCTTCATCAAGAGCAAATGGCTTGACTTCCTCCCCAGCCAGGAGGCAGACCCCTACCTTGAAGATGAGGCAGTCGGCCTTGTGCTCAGCGTACATGGAGGTGAGCCGATACTGGTTTTCTGTGGTAATGTCGATCTGGTAGCCTGTGAGCGTGTAACAGACCTTGCGGAACTCCTGGATCTTGGTCTGGAAGACCTCCTTCAGGCGCTGGTTTTTCAGCTCAGCGCTTTCCACTTGCTTCTTCAGCTCTGATGGAGGAAGGGAGAAGAGGTGAGCTTACCAATCTGACTGGAGGTGAAGGGGTAGGCCATAAATCCAGAGAAAGGACAAGAGCACATAGCAGCAGGATCATGGAGTAAGATGAGACAAGGTGCTAGGTAATGGCTATGGGGGCAAGAGGGCAGCTGTGCATAATGGCAAGCCTAGGTAGCACTAGCTACCCAATGAAAAGAACAAGCTGTCAACAGCCTGACCTTCAGGTAGTATTAGTGGTGAAGCCACTATATTAAACTGATAAGAACAGATACTACACATGATCTTAGCCAAAAGGCCGAGAAGCGATGAAGAAGCCACTATATTAAAAGTAGGATCTAGAGAAAACAGTGACTCAAAGCATATATTGAAGAGTGACCCCCAGCTCTGAGCTCTGGATTTTATACCTCCTCACAGGTAGGCTCTTGAGGGAGAAGGATACCAGGCAACAGTGAAGATGTCCCCGAGGCAAGAAGGGTGGGCTGGTGATGGCAGGCCTTCTTTCATTGCCTGGCTTACCACAGATTTCATGCAAGAAGGTTCTGGAGAGGGGACACTGACTCATATCATAGCACAGTGTCCTAGGGGTTTCCCTGCTGACCCCCTGGAGTCATACCACTCCTTCCAGTTTACAATGCACCAGGAGAAACCAGCTGTGTGAAGCCGTTAGGAGGAAACACAGCAATTACCATGAATCCTTCACCCAAGGTGCCTTCCGAGTAATTAAACCTCGATTATCCCCCACTAACAGCAAGACTGGCTCTACTAAATGTGTATGTGGTTGTGTTCCTGGTGCTGCCTGTTAACGCCTGTCTGAAGATGACCATGGAGACACCATTCTAGGACCCGGGGCTGTCCTGGATGGGACAGAAGCCCAGCTGGACAAGGTAAGGGCAAAAAGCTCCAGGCCTGAGGCTGGTCAGCTGGGGGTTTGAGCTCTGCTTTCCTGTGGGTTGTGAGCCCCAGGAGCCCCAACTATGACAGGGACAACAGTCTCAGCTCCACAGGCTACACCATAGGACTTGGGAAAGCCTAGTCTGAATTAGAGACCAGTCCAAAAAGCTCAGGTCCATATCCAATAGGCACCTATAGGTGCCCCTCAGGGGAGGAGTGTGGGCTTCAGACCAAGTCTTTTTGGGCAGAGAGACAAGCACAGGAGCAGGAAAGGAGGGTGCAGTCCTTAGTCAGTGTGAGTACATGCACTGCAGGTCAGCTGAAGATGAGCAGATGCAAATCAGGGTCATTCCTGAAGGAGGTGGGGGAGCAGGTCAGCAAGGATATGAGATCCTGAGAGAACAGCTTGGCCAAGGGTAGTAGCACAAGTAGGACTATCCAATGCCAGAACCCCATCTCACATGCTCTGGAACATGCCAGGGTCTGAACTAGCATCTTGTCTTGCTATGCAGCCTGCAGCTCTTCAGACTGCCTGGTGTAGCTACACCCTGCTTCTGAATAAGGCGTCCTATTCTAGGGCTATGCTCTTCTAGTCTCTCCACTTGGCAAATGTCTTGCCCTCGCCTGCCCCCATTTATCACCAGCTTTAAGGCCCTGGAGGACATTGTTATTCTGGAGCTGAGAGTCTCTCCATCGGGATGCAGGCTTGGAGACCTTGATTAATCGGGTAATCAGACTACAAAATTAAAAGGGTCCGCAGTGGCTCTGATCCCAATGATCTTCAGTGCCGCTCAACTACTCCACCTAAGATGGACCTGCTCCCAGGAGGAAAACCTACTTGAAAGGGAAATGTCTCCGGTCATACTGCCCAGGTGATATTTCACCACCACAGACTGAACAGCCTTGACGGATCTCAGATCTCCGTTGGGAAAAATTAAACATTGGTAATAAGCACAGCCTGACCTTGGAGAAGACATGGCAACGCCATCTATCACTCAGTTCAGATTCTCATAAGCAGAGAGCTCAACTGATGAGGCCAGACCTGTGTTGGTTAGTGTGAGGATCCTGGGCAAGCAAGGTGGTGGGCAGGGAGAGGTGTGCTGGCCACCAGAGCTCACCTGCTTACTCTGGGGCAGTGTATGCTGAGCACCTGCTATGAGCCAGGGGCCAGGAAGCCGGGGAAGGCACTTCCAGCACCATACTCAGCACACAAGGCAGGTCTTGTGTTGTCGGTGATGGCCAGAAGACAGGGTTGGCAAGAATGACTTCAAGGCCAAGTGCCCTCTCAGAGGTGGAGGGCCCTGACCTGGTCTGCCTGGTCCAGGAGGGGCACACAAGGGATCCCGCTTTCAGGAGAAGCATGTGTAGGGGGCTGGGCCAGGGAACTGAACTCTCACTTTGATTTGGGGCACAGAAGAGTCAATGTTTTGACCTCCCCATTATTCTTGTAGTTCAACCGCATACATAAATGTGAATGAATAATTCACATGATGGTTGGATTAAATAAATAAAAGATGGGCCTTATGCCTCAGAAACATCACTCTTATGCACTCTTCCCAGAGGAAGCCCAGGCTTCCTGGGGGGCATGGGGGAGCGTAAGTGGTGTTGAGATGTGTCTCTGGGGCCCAGAGGTCAAGGGATCAGAGCCTCATGGACCTGGCCCAAGGAGACAGCTGCCCCATCAAAGCCGAGCAGCTGCCATCAGGCCTGACCTGCTGGTCATGACCACAATGGGTAGAGCTAGTGGAGTGGAAAGTGGCCCCCTAGGTTTGCTGAGAGCTTCAGAATTGCTGGTGGGAGTAAAATGCCCATAAACTCTAGGTCCCAAACACGTTCCCCCTAATGGGCTGCACTCTTGCTCTCAACACCTTTCAGCCCTTTGCACAGCTGTGACATGGGCCTGGCAGAGAGGACTCTCAAGGCCTTGGTGAAACATGAGGGAAACAGGAGGGAGCCTGGTGGACAAGGGGGTGTCAAAGGAGAAAGGATACCTGCCAAATCCAGGCGCGGAGGGTGGGCAGAGACTCTGGGATGGTCACTGAGGCCAAGGGCAGCTGAGCCCAGGCTCTGAGCGATGCCATCTGCTCTCTGACCTGTTGGGTGGGGCAGGCCCAGGCTTACTGACTGCCGCCAGCCATGTCTATAGGACATGCTATGTTTATGTAGGCCCATCTAACCTCCGTTCCCTTCCAACATCTCAGCTAACACCTGACTCCAGCAGGAATCACCAAGGCAGCTGTGAAAGTTTTATGGGAAGGACACAGAATAAAAATAAATTGCATGCTATTATGTAAAGGCAGGCAGGAGAGTGTGGCTTTACCCCCAAGAGCGTAGATGTCAGGATAAAGGAGCGTTTGTAGGCACATTTCTCTGGAGAGTCTGTTCACAGTCTGATGTGTGGAGAACAGTTTTCTCCTGGAGGTGGGTGGAGCAGATGCCAAGGCAGGTAGAGGGTGGCTGGGTCTCTGAAGGATGTCTAGTTCAAGGTTTTGGGGGCCAGCAGAGCCAGAAGAGCACAGCTGAGCCTCTATGCCATGGAAATGGCATGCACCATGGCCATTCTAGTCCTGGCGAAGGACCTTGCAGGTGGGAGGGCAGCATGTCAAGGGTCAGTTCTGCCCAGTCACACTCATGGCAGCCCACTGGCTCCAGGCCAGATCCAATCTGCCACCCATGCTCAAGGCAATCCTGAATGTGGAAGCCATCAATACCCACTACTACCTTTCGCTCCCTGGGTGTTGAGGTACAAGTAGATAGGAAGGGGCAGAAATGGTTTTAGCTAAAAATTGCTCTTAGGAGAGCAGCCTCTGGGCCTGCTTGTCCACTTCTCTCTTTTCCTGTGGGCCTACTGGGCTATGGTCAAGTGGGCTGTGGGCTATGGTCACTGCCCACTGTGGGAGTCTGAGGGCCCTGTGCTGGTTGACTGCATACCCGGCAGCTCAGAGCTTGACAGTCCTCCCCTGAGCTGTCTCTTACAGGACAGACAGTATCACCAGAGCTGCAGGTTCTTGCCTCCATCAGGGACCTCCTGAGGTACAGCTCCATGTTAGTGGGCTAGCCAGATACACCTCCAAGTTCAAAATGGGTTTAGCTGTAACCCTCATTGCTATCTGCAGGCACAGGTGAGCTCATCTAGTATGGGGAAGTTAGTCCCTTTAATGTAGAGACAGCTAGTGTGGAAGTCCAAATCCACACTGGGACTGGGGCTGTAAACCAAGGTCATTGGATCCCAAGACCAAGCTGCTTCTGAAATGCTTGCTGTGCTGCCTCGTACTTCATTACTGAGCTCTGAGCAGCTTTCCCTGGGCCAGCCTTGGTCATCAGGTTAGGGCCTCTGTTCTCTGGACCCACATTCCTCTCTTCTGCATATCCAGTCCCAGACCTGTACCAGGGTCCTTTTGGACAGATTTCTATGGAAAGATGTGTGGTTACCACCCTCCTCAGAAGAACCTGCCTGGCGAATTCCATAGGTCCATCTGCACTGGTTTTACTTCATGTTCCAAAGACACTTTTCTCTTTTCTACCCAGAGCCTCTGCACAAGTCTGGAGCAGGATTTATTTCCCACTCATAGTACACCCTTGTACTTTAAGCTTTAAAATCACTTTCTGAGGGACACTTCTATACTGCTGGAGGGAATGCAAACTGGTCCAGCCACTACAGAAAGCTGTGTGGAGGACCCTTAAACTACTGAAAATGGGAACTGCCATTTGAAGCAGCAATCCCACTGCTAGGAATCTACCCAAAGGTTACGAAAACTCTAATACAAAAAGACACCTGTACCTGGATGCTTACTGCAGTGCTATTACAATAGTCAGGATATGGAAGCAACCCAAATGTCCCAAAATAGACGAATGGTACAAAAATCTGTGGTATATATACACGATGGAATATTATTTATCAATCAAGAAAGACAAACTTATGTCATTAGTGGCAACATGGATGAAGTTAGAAAGAATCATAGTAGAAGAAATAAGTCAGGAAGAAAAAGATAAATACTGGATGAGTCTCACATGAGGGACAAAGGGAAAATGAATAATTAAACAGAGAAGAAAAATTTAAAACTAACTCTCAGCAAAACTGAAGCATGGCACATGAGACGAGGTGGGGGGAAAAGTAGAGTGTGAAGGGCACAAAAGATGATGGTTCATGGGTGATAAGGTGGTGGGAGAATCCTGGGGTAGATAATGATGCAAAATAAAGCAAATTAAAAAATTAAATTCCTTCAGTAAATGGTGCTGGGAAAACTGAACCATGACTTGCAAAAAAAAAAGAAACCAAGATAACATCTTTACACCTTGTACAAAAATCAACTCAAAATGGATGAAAGACTTGGATGTGAGACCTGAAACCATAAAATACATAGAGGAAAACCTGGGCAAAGTCCTTCATGAATCTCACTTCAGAAATTCATTTCTGGAAACTACTATTGCTGAAAAAAAAATGAAGGAAAACACAAACAGCTGGGACTATATCAAACTAAAAAATTTCTGTACGGCAAGAGACAATAAACAAAACAAAAAGAAACCCAACTGACTGGGAGAAAAGTTTTGCCCTCCAGACAAGTGATGAGTCTGATAACAAAGATCCACAAAGAGCTAATACAACTCAACAAAAACAAAGCAAAAAGCTCAGTCAAAAATCGGGGAGAAGAACTAAAAAGACACTTCACCAAAGAGGAAATACAGATGCCCAATGGGTATATGAAAGACTGCTCCACATCACTAATAATCAGGGAAATGCAAATTAAAGCCACATCGAGATACCATCTTACACCAGCACGAATGGTCCATATAAAAATACGGACAACAACAAGTATTAGCACGAATGTGGAGAAAAAGGAACTCTCTTTACACTGCTGGTGGAAGTGCAAACTGGTTCAGCCACTATGGAAGAGTGTGTGGAGGACCCTCAAACAATTGAAAGTGGAATTACCGTTCAACCCAGCAATCCCACTACTGGGAATCTACCCAGAGGACATGAAAACACTAATTAAAAAGGATACCTGTATGTGCATGTTTATCGCAGCTCTGTTTACAACTGCCAAGATATGGAAACAACCCAAATGCTCCCAAACTGATGAATGGTTGAAAAAAATGTTGTATTTGTACACGATGGAATACTATGCATCGATCAAGGAGAACAAACATATGTCATTTGCAGCAACATGAATGGAGCTAGAAGGACTCATACTAGCAGAAATAAGCTAAAAGAAAAAGAGAAATAAAGGATGATCTCATTATATGAAGGATATAGGGAAAAAACAAACAAATGAATAAGAAAAATTAGAAACAACCAACAGAACTGAATAGAATGAGCGAGGAGAAGGGGGAAGAAAATGAGGGAGGCAAAGAATAAGATGGTTAACAGGTGTTAAGGAAATGGGAAAACTCCGGGATACAAAATAATGTTATATATATATATATATATATATATATATATATATATATATATATATATATGCAAACTAAAAAAATAAATTAAAATTTTTTTTAAATTAAAAAAAAACTTTGTCTTGTACTTTATTCTCAGAGTGCATTGTTTTTTTCCTACAGAGTTTATTATATTTATTAGCATATGGAACACATGCTTCATGCTTCTGCCAAAGACCAGGAGTTCAGTGGAGGTATACACAGGCCTTTTGTGATTACTGTGTCTCCAGAGCATTTCAAGGAGCCTAGGGTATAGAAAGTACTACTACCATTTCTCCTTAAGCTCTAAATCACAACTTGAGAAAGCTTTACAGCAGTTCTAAATAAAAGTAAACACCTTTACACAAGGAACACACCCTTGACTGGTTATGCTCCTCCTGGTGGGATGGTGAGAGAGGGGAATGCAATGTAACAGCAGACAAGAGGGGTGGATGATATTTTAGGAAGTGAAAATGGATGGATGGATGAGCAGACACCTATTTTGAAGGCTGGTGAAGAGACTGAGGAGTAGGATTCCATGGTCCTGGGTCAGTGACAAGATCAGTAGAAATACACTGTGACTGGCTGAGGACCTGGAGACACCAGTTCCAAGTCCTGTAAGAGGTGTCACCATTCTCTGGGGTCCCTAGGTGACAGCACAGCCCGTCCCTGAGAGGAGACTTCCCACTGCAGGCACATCCAGGACATTGAGGTCACAGAGTAGGACATGAGGCTGAGCTGAAGGAAGGGATAAACACCCCCATCCACAAGGAAGAGACTGCAGGGCTCCTAGTGGGTGGTGGCATGGACCAGAGCAACCACCCCCATTAAGAAGCTTGCCCCTCAAGAAGCCAATCTGTAAGATGGTTAGTTGGATCAATGACTGTGAAGGGTAGGGGGTAGGGAAGAAGTCAAACTGTACTCCCAAGTGGTGCAGTTGACCCCAAGCTGACACAGTGGGTATGGTGTGCCCTGCATAGGCAGCAATGTTCAGCTCCACCACTGATGGAGCTACCCCAGGAAGGAGTGATATGGGCAGCGCAACACCTGGACAGGTCCTGAGGGACTGGCAGTTGAGCTTATGCTTGACCATCTCTGCAGCTCAACAGCAGCTCTTCCTAGAAGGGGGCTTGGGTTATATAGCTCTATGTACAGCAGACCAAGTAGGGCCTAGAGAAACAATGTCTAGGAATTCCTGGGGCTCTCCCCCATGGTCAATACCCAGAGAATGGCCAAGCAGGTGCTACAGCAGATTCTAGTTAAAAAACAAGTGCAAGGGGTCAGGGGATCCTGCAAGAAGCTCCTAATATAAACACAGGCACAGTCGGTGTGTGTGTGTGTGTGTGTGTGTGTGTGTGTGTGTGTGTGAAGAACCAGCAAGAGGGAAAGAAACCTTCAAGAAACAACATCAGCAACAACTTACAAGCTTGTTAGAAGGAGAGAACAAAGTCTATCCATAACATAAAAAAGGACATTGGAGATTGAAAATGTTATCACAGTCAAACATTCAACCAAAGGGTTAAAAGATAAAAGCAGAAGAAATCATCCAGAAATTGCCCTATTTAAAAAAAAAATCAGAGATGGAGAATAGCAAAGATGAAAGGAGAGATTCTGGGAGTCCCAATGCCCAACTAATAGGAGTCTTACATAAAGAGATTATTAAAAGTGGCAAAGGAGAAATTACCACAGAAGTTGCACAAGAATGCCTAGAAGTCAAGGAGGCGCCCTTCGGGCAGATGGCTCCCTAGTGCCCAACAGGAGGATGTGGAGCCAGGATATAGAACGGTCAGGACACTGCAGAGAGAAACCCAAAACCAGCAGAGGAATCCAAAGGATCCCAAGGAGCAGGGAAGCCAAACAGGTACACCCACAGGAGAGAGTAGGTCTCAGTGGAGAGGTGCGTGCAGAACCAGAGGAAGCCCAGGACCCAAGCAAGCACCATCAGTGAGAGGCCTAGCCCTAGCTCCTGGGGGTCATGATGCCCTCTGAAACAAAGGTGCAGTGGAGAAAGAGCTGGGACTCAGGGAGTAGAACCCCAGAAGGAGACCGGCTGGGGAAGGTGAGGATGTCTGGTGATGTTGGGCAGGCTGAGGTAGGGGCAGTGGGTATGGCCAGAGCTGACGGCTGGCCCACTGGGACTCAAGGGTTGGGGAGAGTGTGTGGCTCTGCTGAGGACTCGCAGGGATCAGACATGTCTAGTAGAAAGCAGAGGAGGGCAGGCATGTATGCGTCTAGGTATATCACTGCCCTGCTGACAGGAACTATAACTGTTTACCCACAGGACACCATGGTTTCAGTTCTAAAAAAATACGCACACAGAATACTGATTTAATCAGAGACGTGCTAGCCACGCAGGGAGCTGGAAAGGAACATATGCGGGTGTGAGCACGCCTGCTGCCATAGCAAGCTGCTGCTCTACTCGAACCCAGGCAGGAGCTCCTTTCAGAACAGTCATGACCTTTGTTACAGGGATGCATGACCCATGAGGCCCACACCTCAGGAGAATCTTCATTAGGGTCTAAGGAGAAAGACCCTCAGGATCAAGCCAGGCAGAAGGCTGTCCTCTGTCCTTGTGCAATGCCCTTTCTCACTGTGCTGACAAAGGGTATGGGACGTGTGTGGTGGTGACTGGGCTACAGCTGGGCTCTCGCCCCTCAGATGGTGGGGAGGCAGTCACGGTGGCCTGGAAGTCCCAGGGCAGGTGGCAGGAACTGTTATCAAGAGCAGGTGGTTGCTGACAGACCTGAGGTGGGCAAATGTCCTGGTCGGGGGCACTGGGAAGGGGAGTGAAGGACAGACCAGGTGGTGGGCGTGTGAGGAGAAGCCCTGAGTGGCAGCGGTTGCACTCCTGCAGCCACTATCTGGGAACTGGAAGAAGCTTTTGAAATTTTCCTTTGGGGACGCAGGACAGAGTCATTTTTCTTTCTGAACAGTGAATAAAATACACTTAGCCAACGCTGGGATTTTCCGGCTTTAAAGAAACAACAAAAAGAACTAATATTTCACCATCAGAAAGAATGGCCCTCTGAGCCCTTGGCTGACTCAGGCAGCTGTTTCAAAGTGGCGCTGCCGGGCTGCTCCAAGGACACCCGTGTGCCAAGCCAGAGGGAGGCTGCAGGACAGGGCCCAGAGTGCCAGGGTGGCTGAGGTACCTCTCACTCTCTGCAGAGCTCAGACAGTCGGTGTCCAGCTCTGCTCTGGGCCAGGGAGGCTATCTAAGCATCTTTGTGTCTCCCCTTCTGCCATGTCTCTGGGTGATTCTGGCTTCTGTCTTCACGGGTACCACACCCCTGCAACCTGGAGGTCTTCAAGGCAGAGGTGATAGCTCAAATCTTTCAGGTCCACACAAAGGGGTACACAGAAGTAGCATGGCAACAGTGAAAGAGGGTACCACTGACTTTCGGTGCTCACAACACTCATTCTATGTGGTCTGTTTTCCCAGCATTGTGCAAGGAGGCTGGACAAGACCCTGTTTCAGGTTGGGGTGATCAAGGCTTTGGAGAGGACTGGCTGGCTGGCCGCCATCCCAACCACTACCCCCATGGCTGTAAGTGCTCAGACAGGGTTGATCTCTCTGCAGGAGCACAATGGCCAGAAAGATGGTGTGGCTCCCCTAAGGACAACTGTGTCTACATCTCTGACAGCAGTCTCTTGGCAGCAGGATAGAACTTTCCAAACCCAAGTCAATCAGTGGCTCCTAGCCGCCCTCTGTCTGAAGGTCTCTGCCCTGATCCAGAAGGGCAAAATTAGAACAAAGCTTAAGACCTGGACATGGGACAAGTGCAAAGGCAAGGGTGGCTACAGGCTGGGCACGCAAGGACGTGTAACTATCGGCCATGAACTAGCTTTGCTAGGGTGGCAGGTTTGGGGATTAAGGTTCTAAGTTGGGCACTGGGCCTCTTGGTTGGATCTGAGGTGCTGTAACAGGCCAAGAGAAGTGTCCACTTGGCTATCCAGAAGGTCAGAGGAAAGACACACAGTGGGGTCAGCAGTCTCACAGCCAGGACTCAAACCAGTAGACACATGGAAAGGCCAGTTAGCAGGCACTCAAGGTAGAGGTGCTGAGTCTGAACAAGGCTGGGTGGGAAGACACACAGAGTGCTTCCCCAGATCCGACGGGTACTGGGGACTGAGAGCAGATGTGTTCTGGGTTGGTTTCTGCAGCTGAACAAAGACCAGGGAGGAGATGTGGCTCTGCAAGGGGCGTATCCCCAGGGGAGGCGGCAATGCAGAGGCTCAGCCTCAGATGGAAGAGGGCCAGGAAGCTCAGGCTTCAGGCTAAGGTGGCGCTGTGAGTGCCCCAGGCCCCTCCTCCACACAGATGAGTCCAGGCCAGGCAGCTGAGGGCCTGGTGGGTGTATGTGTGCCCATGGGAAGTGTTCCAGCCCTGGACCAGTAATGGGGAGTGGTGGCGTTGCTCAGGTCCAAAGCTGGGTCCTACTTCTAGGATGCATTATTCATGTCTAGTAACTTCTAAACTATTTCAGTTTTACATTTTTAAATATTTAATAATTAGGCATAAAATATTTATGCAATTTTATTAGTAACTGTGGGAGCGGCACTGCAGGCTTGTGGCTGTGGCTTGTGTCCTGGTCCTGGCTGCCATTTGGGGTAGGAGGAGATGAGTTGTGGCTGGACTGATGCCTTGGGCAGCCTCCTGTGAGTGCCAAGCTTCTGGGACATCACGCACAGCAGAGCAGAGGTACCCAGAGGCTGACTTCCTGTCCCAAATCCAAATTCCAGGAGAAGAACCTGGGTGACTGGCAGCTTCTGAGGGGGATGCGGCTGGTCTGCCAAGAGCCAAGTGCGCCTGTGCCAGTTAATGTCTTCAAGGTCCCACAGCTCCCTGCTCCCTGTTCAGCACTCAGGCAGGGGAGGTCTTTCTACAGAGGGGCACGGCACAGTGTCACAGTCCCTGCTGCTGACTTCAGTCACAGGGGGACAGGACCCCACTGTCCACTAGCCTGTCTACTGTAGCCGGAGATGGTTTCACTTGCGGGGATGGTTTCACTTGAACTGCCTAAAGTCAGAGGGCCCCCGGGACACGGTCTTCATTATGAGCCTATGTTCCCCTGCTGGGCCGGAAATTGCACGCTTTACACAAGAGAGAAGACACTCGCCCTGGAATTATATGTAGATGAGCAGCGCATGTGCCCACCACCAGGCTCTCTGGCAGACGCCCGCCCTGGTAAGCGCAATGCCGGCTTTCAAACAGGGGCATCTCTGTGTGATTAACGGCTCACTCCGGCAAGCAGCTTGTCACCTTGCACAAAAATGATCTGAAAAGACACCAGCAATTACAGCCCACCAGATTATGGGGTGGGAGAGTGCCAGGGTGACAGGCAGGCGCTGACATGATATCATATTCTCAAGAAGACTCCCTCCCCCATCGAGAACAGCAGCTGAGGCCCAGAGGATGGTCTGTCCCCCAGCCTAACGGGGCACCAGGCTCTGGACCTGGCGTGCCTTTGGGAGCCCAGAGCCAGCTGAACCTTGGTGGAAGGCCTCAGCCTGCTCTCATTGGGCAGTTTACCATACAATAGATTGTTCCACAGGCCCAGAGATTGTCATGTCAACTCAACAGCACTTAAACAGGGAGCAGAGGCCTTCAGGGTGGGACAGGTCACCTGTGTAGCTCCAGCACTGCTTTGAGGAACCACAGCCACCACCTGCCAGGTGCCAGGTCTCGCAGAGCTGGTGTGCACCCTGGGTGTCGTCGGTAGGTCACTTCTGAACACCCACTAAGAAATGGTGCAAGCCCTCTATTTGATACCTTCAGAGTCACTGCTTGGACTTCATTTTACTTCTTTCTGTATGTAGTGGCTTAACATCCATTTCTCCCAACTAAAGAAAAACCACCACACTGGCAGAGACCTAGGCTCACTGCTTAAGGCTCATCTATGTGCTGGGTCCAGGGAGTGCTTGTGTCTTTAGCTCTGCACCCATAAGCATCATTCATCTCTGTATCACCAATGGGGTAAGGACAATCAGACAGTAGAACAAACTGTCTGAGGCATGAACTCACATGCATGCATGCATACACATACACACACAGTTCAAATGCCCCCAGATATGTATTCACCAACATATACATATGCACATCGTTGCACATGCCCACTCACATGTACTCACATGCTCTTACATACTTTGAGACATGCATACACAAAGTTCTCAACCTCATGCTTACACACAGAAGGCACTCACACATTCACATATATGCATACCACACATATTTGGTCTCTTATGGATGCACTCATGTATATACTTTCACACACTCACATTCTCACATTTCATAGATGAATACTCAGTGATTTTACAGGTACATACACCCACATGTCAACTTATACACTCACATGTGCTATGCTTATATATACCTGCTAAGGGCAGAAACTGTCTAGGAGGAAAATATAATAACTATAACACATCACAAATCCCTCAGAAATGTAAACCAAAAAACACCACTGCCTAAGCAAGTTTCTGGCAGCTTCCCTGCACACTCCTGCAGATGGTCTGTTGAACTGGCTGGGTGCAGGAGGAAGCCTGTGGTCACTGGGCAGGACAGAGATTTCTGGTGAGCAGAGTCACATGGGACCCCTTGCTCCAGAATAGGAAGACTATTAGGTAACAGTGACAAAATGGTGCAGCTGGGTCCCAGCTACTTTGAGGGGTGTCCAGAGCAGGCCATGGCACTCCTGGTCCACCCTGTATCTATGTGACATTTATTTCTGACCATGACTTACAGAAACCCAATTCCCTGAAAGGTGAACTCCTTTTCAGAAGAGGGAAGCCTTTTTAGAGCTCTTCTTTTATTGACTGAGTCATTTTCAAGTCAATCTGTCTGCTTTTGGCAAGACAAGAGTTTTAAATCTTCTTTTTCTTTGCCTCCTTTTGAGATGTGGCAGTCTATTAAAGCCTGCTAATGTATGCAGCAAGGTCTCAGATTTGAAATGTAATGACTTCCTCAGATAGCAGTAGATTAAGGAAGAGGACTGTCGAATTGGTTCAGCAGTTGAAGCAGTCCACAGAGAAAAGGGTCTGGAAGAAGGGAAGGCCAAGGGATGACAGAGGTGGGGTCTGTGGCAAGTTAGTTCTTTGGGAGACAAGGAAGACAGCCTGAGATATCTAGAGCTTCCCAGGAAGAGTCAGGTTGGAAGAATGTCTCCCTGGAAGAGGAAGTCTAAAGTGAGGAAGAATAGATAGAAAGCAGCCTTACTTGACTTGTAAGAAGGAACAACTAAACATAAGCCCAGCCTGGTAAGCTGTGGAAGGAGACCTTTGTGGAATCTTCACCTTCATGGGCAAACAGCAGCAGTGTGCTCTGGTTAGGGACCCCCTGCTCCAAAGGCCTGTGTCTTGGGGCTGCTAATCAGAGCATCAGCAACGCTGTTCTTAACTCTCAATTGCCTGGCATGACACCCAAAAACATAGACAGCCTGGTTCCCGCCCTCCCCCAACATGCATCAGAATTCAGAAGAAAATGGTACTAAAGCAGTTGGGCACACTCCATCTCAAGTTTGGTCATAGCAACTCTCTGCTCCATCCACCAGTGAGCTCAGTATTCATGCTCCAAACACAGCACACACCACCACACTATAAATGTAGAGGAAGAGGAAATGGCTCTGGTCTGTCCATCTCCCCCCATCCTAGGTTCCCAAGCAGGAAAGTACTCAGAGCTCCACAAAAGAGAGCTCTGTGGGTCACTGCTGTCCACTGCTGGCCAGGGCTGGATCTTTTCCCCAGAGCTGGGTCACATGGGCTATGCCTGGCTCTTCCCAGGGCAGCTGCTGCTGCCCCTCCCCCAAGTTCTAACGACTGTGTGTAAACCAGAGCCCAGAACCTAGAGCTGTTTCCTCAGAGCAAAAGGACTTTGCAGATGGGAGAATGAAGGTGTTTGAGATGATTCACGTAAGGTGAGCCCCTAATGAGCAGCTCCAGGGCTGGGACTTCAGAAATACTGGTCATTCATTTATTCATTAAAAAAACATGTGCTGAAAGTGTCCAATGTGCCAGGTATCATTCTAAGCTTGGTGGACCCAGTGTGGACAAATAAAACTCTCAACCCCAATAGAAACTATATTCCAACTAGGAGACACTGACAGATCAAATAAGACAAGTAGTATTCCAGGTAAGTGCCACAGACAATAAAGCAGAGGGAGGGAGGGCAGTTGATGAGGGTGGGGGCAAGTATAGAGAGTTCTTTATGGGAGCAAGGGAATGAGTAACTACCGAGGGAAAGCACACTGCAAGCAGGGAATAGCGAGTGCCAAGGTCCTGGGGTGGGAACAAGCTTGAACTATTCAAGAAAACCGAGGAAGAAACTGGTAAGCCAGTTTAGCAATGTAGATGGAAATGCAATCTCTAGAAGAACCATAGGGTGGAGGAGTCAAGTTGTCAAGAGTGTAGGATAGAGACATAGGAAAATAGATCAAAGGGAAGAACAGCATTTAGACTAAACCCACATCATCCACCATCCATGGATTTTCAAAAAAATCAGTAAAAGCAATTCAGCAAGGGAAAATCTTTTCAGCAAATAGAAAGGAACAACCGGATGTCCAAGTAGAAACAAATGAATCTTGACTCCTTTATTCCACATACAAAAACTAAATTGATGTGGATTATATATAGGTCTACCTGGAAAGGCTTCTAAAAGAAACAAGTTTACAATGTTGGGACATGCAAAGATTTCTTTAGGACAAAGCTCTAACAGAGAAGAAAAAAATAGATTAGACTTCATCAAAATTTAAAACTTTAACTTATCAAAAGAAGGCATTAAGAAAATGATTAGAGGAAAAACAATCCAATTTAAAAATGGGTGAAAGATTTGTGTAGATGTCTTGCCAAGATGTATGAATGGCAAATAATCCCATGGGAATGTGTTCAGCATCATCAGTCATTAAAGAAATGCAGCGACAGAGAGACGTCACCGCACACCCACCAGCAAGGCTATCATCAAACAACTTGAGAAGAACAAATGCAAGGAAGGATACACAGTGGCAGGAAGCCTGATATGGGGAAGGTAAACTGGCTCAGCCATTTTGGAAAACAGTCTGGCAGCCTTTTTAAAAATGAAACATAAATTTACCATCCAACCCAGCACTTCTCCTACCAAAAAGAAACATAAACTTATGTCCCTGTAAAGACTGATCAAATGTTCACAGCAGTTCCATTCACAACAGGCCAAAATGGAAAAAAGGCAACTTATTTTTGGTGAACTTGTCGTGAACGAAGGGACAGAGGGGGGCCCCTTCACATCAGGGATATTATTCAGTGATGCAAAGAAATGAGTTCTGACACAAGCCACAACATAGACACTCTAACCAACACATACATTAAGGAGCAGTCACCACACAAGTCAGGTCGCCTAGGCTCCCTTTGATGTAGAATGTCCAGAAAAGAGAAGTCAACAGAATGCAGATTAGGGTCACTGTGAGTAGAAACAGACACTGACTGCAAATGAGCAGGTAGGATGCGTTTGGGATGATGGAAATGTTCTAAAATTAGATTGTAGTGATGGCTGCATAACACTGTATATTTGCTAAAAATCACCATACATATAAGAAGATAGTTGTGTTTTTGTTGTTGCTTTTTTAACTACCAGAGCAGTTTTAGCTCAGCAAACTGAGCTGAAGGAACAGATGACATCCCATTTTCCTCGAGCCCCCCAACATGCACAGCCACCCCCACTATCATCATCCCCTACAAGAGGAGGACATTTAATAGCACTGAAGAACCATCCAACACATCATCATCATTCATGGCCCAGAGGTTAATCTTGGGGTTGTACGTTCTGGGGTCTGGACAAATGCATGACATGCATCCACTGACAGCATTATACTAAGTAGTTTCGTTGTCCTGAAAATCCTCTGTGCTCTGCTTATTCCCCTCCCTACCCCACCATCATTTGATCCTCTGTCCCCAGAGGTTTGACTTTTCCAGACTGTCAGGTAGTTGGAATCCTTTCCAGATGGCACTTTTCACTTAGCAAAATGCATTTAAGGTTTCTTCATGTCTTTTCTTGACTTGATGGCTCAGCTCTTTATAGCACTGAATAAACCATTGTTTGGAAGGACTAGCATATCCATATATCTACTGAAGGACATCTTGCTAGCTTCCAAGTTTTAGCAATTATGAAAGAAGCTGCTGTAAACAACATATGCCGGCTTCTGCGTAGACACACACTTGCTGATTCTCTGGTCACTGGATCCCAGGGTTTGAATTCACCCACACCTTGTATTTGCGTGGTGCTGGGCAGATCAGGTCTGTCCCCATACCTTTACTTCCCTATCACCTCAGTCTGCGGGTTTACAACTGTGGGTTAGAAACCAGTTCTGAAATCTTCTCATCGGGAAACATTGCTTCAATTTCCACCTTCATGCTCCGCAAGCACTTTTCAATACTCTACAAAAATTGCCTGATAGCAGATATCTCGGCAACAGATCTGAGAGTCCCAAGCAGGGACTTGGCTACATCCTCAGGGCTAGGCCTCGGTATTGCAGGGCACAGGGACAGGCAGGACCACCTGAAGAAGGTGTTTACATGGAACAGGCCTGGTGGAGACAGGACTCTGGCAATTGGGAGAATAAGGGGGAAGCAACCCCTTCCTCTGCTTCATCTGCCTGAAAACCCTGTGATTAAATTACATACTTCTTTACAACTCCAATTAAACACCTAATTGATGGTGTTACCCTTTATTACCTGACACTAAGAATAAACAAACAGTGTGGAGAGAGAACAGCCTGGGACACACAGTAATTAAACTGCCAACCAGTTTCCAACAAAAGCGCCTGTCTGGAGGCAGTGGGTAGCAGGTCCGGGATTCTTCTCACCTGGATGGCACCTGGGCCTGGCCTATAAGCTCTGTGAGGGTGGGCATGCGCTGAAGACCAGGCCTTCTCTTCCCATTATTGCTTCCTCCCCTGGCTTCAGGGACACAGTAAGTTCAGGGGTGGCCTCAAGGATGGTACAGACTAAGAACAGAGGCACAGATACTCCTGACCTGGACATCCCAGACACTGCAGAAGGCACAGCTGAGGAGGGCGCTCTGAGTTACAGTGCCCACTGAAACCATCCTGCCAGTTAGGACTGTGACTTCCCACCAACTGGCACCACCTTCTCCTTCAGTACCTCACTGGACCCTCACCATTACCCTGAGGACTTGGGCTGACCATCCCACTTCCAGATTAGAAGCAATGGGTCACAGAATCAGGCCACCAGCTGTAAGGGGGCAAATAAATACAAGTCTAAGATTTGGATCAGCTTGTGATTTCCAACAGACCCCCTGACAGTGGCCCCAAGTGAACTCAGTTTCAGGGTCTTCTGTGCCTCTTTGCTTCTCCTAGAACAGGAGACTCGGGCTCCTCTGAAGATGGCTGTCCTAACCCAAGCCTGCAGCTATTCTTCTGGAATTGAGCTGAGGGTAGAGGACGGAGGTGTCAGGCAGTGACACACAGGAACTGTTCGTTCCTTTACTCAAAGAGGCTCCACTTGAACAAACATGTCCTGTGGCGGCCTGAGGTTAATGGGCTGGTGACCGTGGCAATCACTGTCATCACTGAACACGCAGAAGTATGTGACCTTGAGTGGCCCCCTGCCCCTTCAGGGTAGGACCCTACTTCCTAAGTGTGGGACCCTACTGCCCCCAGGAGCTTGTGAACTAATGTAATTGCCAGAAGCACTGGACACTTCCCAGAAGTGTGACTCTATGTGCCACCAGGAACATGGGACAGTCCACCTGTACTTCTCTTTCCCCATCTAGTTTCTCTGAGGTGGACACCTCTCACCATGGGGGAGCTGGATAATATAGGTATGGCAGTTACAAAGAAGGATGGGCAAATCATCCTTGGGGAGCAAAAGTGGGGAGACCAAGATACCCACAGAGGTTTCTCTATAGTAGGATCCCGAGCTCCACAGCAAAGTGACAGCAGGGTGCCTGACAGAGCTGGTTAAAAGCAGATTCATGGGGACCTGTTTAGACAGAGGGCCTAGAGGCTTTTCTCCTCCAAATACAACCCTGTACCCTGGCAAGAACGCCAGAGCAGTCAGGGGGGATCCAAGAGGGAAGGAGGAGAGGCTTGGCACTGGGCACTGGGGTGCAGCACTGCGGCGCAGCACTGCAGCAGGCAAGGTGGCAAGCTGGTTTCTGGTGCACTCACCTGTAGCAGACACCCCACCCCTGCAGGCCCCCATGGAGGCTGTGACTCCTGGAATCACGCACCTGCAAAGGGGGCTTCAGGGTCCAGGGAAATGCTCTTTCCCTGCAGTGGAGAAGGTGGGTCCTGCACTAAAGTTTGTGCCTGGAATCCCACCTTGTCCCCTAGGCCTGGCACTATCCTTCCTTTCTCAGAGGCACACGTACAGGGAAGTTGAAAATTCACCTACCCCAGTAGTTTCTATCTTTAATGCAATTTCAATAAAAAATAAAATCTCAATGGCTTTTTCTTGAACTTGACAAAGTAATTCTAAAATTCATTTAGAACAATAAACAGTTAAAGTCATCTTTATGTGAAGAAAAAAAAAAGCGAAGCCTTCCTCTATGCCAGATATTAAAACATATTTTAAAGTTTATAATTACTAAGCATCTTGTACAGAAAGATGAAATAAAGAAAGAGAACACATAAATACAGATCCTATTATGTAGAAGGTTTAATAAAGATAAGGATACATGATAAATTCAGAGCAAGGTAGGGTTACCTGATAAATGGTACTGGAGCAACTGTTCAGTGATCTGGGAAAAGATCAATTTAGATTTTGACCTCAGACCATATACCAAGATAAGTTCCAAATAAATTACATCTTTAAATATAAAAAATAAGCCGAAAGTCACAGGAGAAAATAAAATTATTTACCAAAGCACCAAAGAACTTTCTAAACATAAAATAATGGAATTAATAGATAAGATCCCCCAAAGCAAAACTTTCTACACACACACATGAAAAATAAAATCATAAAGAAAATCATAAAGACAAAACATAAAAATCATAAAAACAAAAATCATGAAGAAAAAATTTTTGGTTTTTCTTTTTTGGAGAATTGGAAAAAAAAGTCTCTATTTACAAATGACATGATTCAAAGAAAAACAAAAACAAAACAACAGATTCCAACCTAGGACTTCTACGCTAGTTTAGCAAGATCACATATAAGATTTACACAAAGCTTCTACACTAACATTGAACAAAATGAACAAAGAGAGAAAGGAGCATATAACAAGACCAATTTCTAAGAAAAACTGCCACCTATTAAAATTCACCCAAGACCAAACAAATAACCAGTATTCCTGTTACCTCAGTCCACCTGGACTTCTGTAACTTATAGTTAGCCTGGGTAACTTAAAATTCTTGGAGGATGAAGTCCAACATCAAAGCATTAGCAGATCCAGTGTTTGGTGAGGACCTCCTGGTTTATAGGTAGCTGTCTTTTTCCTGTGTCCTTAGACAGCAGAAGATTAAAGGGAACTCTGTGTGGTCTTTCCTATAAGGCACTGATCCCACCCATGAAGGCAATACCCTCATGATCGAATGATCCCTCAAATGCGCCATACTTCTCCATACTACCAGAATAGGCATTAGGTTTCAGCATATAAATGAAGGGCATACAGTCATTCAGTTCATAGCATTTACAGCTATTGAAAACCCTCCACAACTGAAATTTATAACCCAGATGATTTCATCAGGGAATTCTACACAAATATTTAAAGAAGAAATATCAACTCTATATCATCACCTCTAGAAAACAGAATAGAAGAGGACAGAACACTCTTCTACTCAGCACATTTATTACGCTGACACCTAAGTCAGACAGGTGCAGTGCAAGAAAACTATAGGCGGACATAAACAATACAGAAATTACTGACAAAATGTTAGCAAGTTCAATCCAGCAACATACAGAAAGAATAGACCATGACCAAGGGGATTTATTCCAGGAATATGAGGCTGCTTAAATACTGAAAATTTTCACAAACAATCTACCACACCGGTAGCTTCAGGAAGAAAACACATACACTTGTGCATCTATTGATGCAAAGCAAACATGTTGACAAAATTCAGCATCCAACAATGATTAACACCAAGAAGAAAACTTGAGAAGGAAATTTTTTTGAGTTGATAAAGGGCATCTACAAATAATCTATAGCTAGCTTGAGTATGGTGTCGTGACACATCTAACATACCTTAACACACCAGAGTCATGAATACTCTTCCCTGACATCAGGACTAAGCCAGGAGGCTCTCTCTCATCCCTTCTGCTCAACACCGTAGTGGCATGTAAGCCTTAGGAAAGAAAATGAAACAAGGCAACCAGATTCTAAAGGAATCTTTAAAAAAAGTCTCTATTTAGAAATGGCATGATTTCAAAGAAAAACAAAACAACAAATTCCACCCAGGACTACCAATCTAGTTTAGCGAGGTCACAGGATATAAGATTTATACAAATGTCATATTTCTACATGCAAGTAATGAACAAATGGAAATAGTGAACGAACAGTGAAAATGACATTAAAATAAAAATTAAAAAACAACAAAACACTTAGGTCGAACCCCCCTCCCCCACCCTCTTAGGTCTATTTCTAAAAAACATGCACTTGGTATATAAGTGCTGGAAAACATAAAACACTAATGGAAGAAGTCAAAGAAAACCTAAATCAGTGGAGAGACATACTGCATTTCAGAGTGGAAAGAGCCATCACACTCAAGATGTGGAATCTTCCCAAACTGATCTGTAGATTTAACGGGGTGCCCATAAAAATCTCAGCAGATTTTTGTCTATTTTCGTAGATAGACAAGCTGAATTTAAAATTATATATAAAAAGGCAATAGAACCAGAATACCCAAAATGATCTTTAAAATGCAGCTTAAAGTTGGAGGAGTAGGCTATCCATTTGAAGGCTTATTACCAAGCTCCAGGATGAAGATAGTGTAGGATCAGAGTAAGGCCAAGCTCTGAAATCGATGGAACAGAAAACAATAAACCATTGATTTGACAGAGGTGCAAAAAAAGAATTTTGGGGGATGGGTCATTCTCTACAATAAATGATGTTGGAACAATTCATACAAAAAAAAAATGGTAACACCAAAAACTCAATTTAAGTCTCACATTTTATCAAAAATTAACTCAAAATGGACCACAGATATAACATAAAACTAAAGTTGGGCAGAGTTCTTAAAACTGAGCACTATAAAAGAAAAATTGATTAGAAGGCATCAAGATTGAAAATGTTTGCTCTAAGAAAAAAGAGAGAAATGAAAGACCCAGTCACAGAGGAGGAGAAAGTGCCAGTTAGAAACCTGACAGGAGACTTGAATTCAGGATGTGTCAAAACTCAGTGCTAAGAAAACAATTCAGTCAAAAACTGGGGAAAAACTTGGACAACTTCAAGTGGACCCAGGCTAGCTAACAAGCAGCAAAGGGGCTCCCTATTGTTGGACATCAGGGAAATGCAATGAAAATGTGATGAAATATCACACAAACACACACACACACACACCCTAGTTTGACTGAAATACACAAACTACAACATCAAGTCCCAAAGGACATGAATCACCAGAACTCACAGCTTGCTGCAAGGCATGCAGAGGTGGGCAGAGCCACATGGAGTAGTGCAGCAGCATCCTCTACCCTTAGCTACATGCTTACCACATGACCCAGTAATCCCACTCTTGGGTATTTACCCTAAAAAATGTACACAATGCTCAAAAACCAGTACAATCCTTTCTGTGTTCAGTGATCAGCAACTTAATGATGGTGTGCCTGACCAACCCTCTGGGCCAGTTCCGGAGCACTATAGTGCTCTGGGCATTTGTTCTAGTGTTCATCATATGGGTTCCCATAGGTCCTGCGGTGACAGTTTCACCAGTGAGTCTTTGTGCCTCCTCTGGTGTCACTACCGTAAATCCCCCTGAAGTTATTCTTCCTCCCTCTTTCTTCTCAGAAAGAGATACTGGTGTCTAGGCCATCCTGCACCGGGGTCTAGAAAGCTCCCCATCCCCATCTTAATTGTTAGTCCTACTATGCACAGACCATGGCACATGTTAGCTAAGAGAAGGGTTTTGGGGCTCCATGGCCTGATATGGACCTAGATGACAGCTTCTGACAACATGGCACCTCCCTTTGTTACAGAACTGGCAGACCAGTGCAGGGAGCATCGAGAAGTCCTACCTCCCCAAACAGGAGGCCTTTCTCTGTGCAGCTGCTGAGTGAAAGAATCTTTCCAATAGTGCACAACCAGCCATCCTTGGC
Organism: Uropsilus gracilis; assembly: GCA_004024945.1. Classification (NCBI taxonomy): domain Eukaryota; kingdom Metazoa; phylum Chordata; class Mammalia; order Eulipotyphla; family Talpidae; genus Uropsilus; species Uropsilus gracilis. The sequence goes on from PVHY01000243.1 coordinate 43,003, forward strand.
ACCCAATTTCTAATCAAAGCTGCTCTGTGATGTTTAGGGTTGTTTAGTTGGGGTGGGGGCAGCAGATGGCTTCCCACTACCCCAACTGGGGGCATTTGCAAGGCTTGGGAATCAAGCCGGCTGGCTGTACAACTGAACAATTATAGTGCTTCACAGTCCTGTATGTCCCTCCCCCTTCCCGCCCCCCTCAGGTCACTGAAGGCTGATTCTGGATGGTCATGCTCAAGGCAACCTCCTAAGCCCCTGCACTTTCACTGTCCTGGAGCACAGGCAGGCACTCAGTCTCCAGGCAATGAAAAGCAGCTGGCTGGTCCCCAAGGCCCTGCAGACAACCTGTGTGATCACCTTAGCCCTGCACATGACCTCTCTGGTCACCTTGGCCCCTCAGTCTGCCTCTCTTCCCTACCTGGCACTGACATGATGGCTGACTATCCAGTCACCCTGTACTGTTCTGGGCATTCTGAACTTTCTCCCCACCTGGATGTTATGCTCCTTGCTGGAAGGACCTGGGGCAACACTGTCTGGAAAGGAGCTGACCAGATGTGGGGGTCAAACTTATTCAACCCCCAAACCAGGCTTTCTCCCATGACTGATGTTCTTTGCACACTCACCCCACACCCAGGGGCTGCTCTGAGGCCATTTGGTTCCCGTGACTCTCCCTTGCTGAGGTCTGGCGCACAAAGACAGGTCCTGCAGACAGTCCCGGGCCCAGGGCTGACTAATCAGGTATGTGCTGCACTCTAGGAGCCATGGCAAGCCTGCCCATTCCCCTCACTCGAGGCCCTCATAGAACTGGTCAGGGGCTTCTTTGGGCTGTGTGTCCCTGGAACACATGGCAACCTACCTGACACTAGGTCCACTGCAGGGTTCAGCCAGTGCACTGGCTCCCAGTGTACATCCTGGCACCAGCCTGTACCTGTCAGTGTCAAATTCCTGCAACATCAGGGTGTTAGGGGTTCTCATAGCTACCTCTGCCACTGCAGAACAGTGCAGAACAGCACTTATAAGGGCATCTTGTTCCATGACTATGCCTCATTTACATGGCAGCTCCCACTGCTTGGCCATTAGTTTGGGAAGCGTGGCAGCAGGCACCGCACTGGTCTACCGCCCAGCCCTTCCCTCTGGGTCTACTGAATGACTCTGGTCGAGGTGAGAAGGTGTCTCAGGCCTGGAGAAGAAAGAAAAGTGGAAGAGCAGAAGAGCTCCTTTGCCTCAGCCCTGGAAGGTCATCTAACCCAGATTTCATTGGGGCCCAGGTACCCCTGGGCAGAGCCGGTGGGCTCTAGGGAGAGACCTCAGCACTACCCATTACCCCCTCCTTCTCCAGAGACACCTCTGGATCAGCTGCACCCACACAGCCAGGAAGAAAAAAATTTGATCACTTCACCTCAAAGCATTGCTCAGATGAGATTAGATTATTTTAATATTAATGCATTGCCTAAATAAATTGCAATTAATAATCTCTCTGTCCCAGCATGGTTATGGCTGAGGGAGGGATAGATCTGAGAAGTTGAGACAGCTGAAGGAAGCTGAGGTTTTAGGATTTAAGCCAGGGCCGGTGTTGCTGGAATGGGTGTCCAGCAATTTCTATGACAAAAGTCCAGGAAATGCACATTTCTTGCCTTCCTGTCAGGGTGCAGCCATAATGTTGGGTGACCCCACAAACTCTGCTCAGACCCCTGAGCAGCTCTCAGTGTGTTGACACCAATCTGATGTATTCTTCTGTTTAGCTAAGGTGACTTCCTGGGAGTCCAGGGACACCTGTGCTGGCAAGTTGTCCTCTGTCTTAGCCACTCTGCCTAGTTCCATGCCTACTGCCATGCAGCTGCCCCAGCCACAGGCTTCACTCATTCACAGACACTGGGGTTATTCTGCAAACTCAGCAGATAGTGAGGTCTGCCCTTGGGAGCCACATCTTATATGTTTCAGTGCTACATTCTCACTCACAGATGCCCATGGGCAGGAGTTGCCACTTGCTGCTTGTTTCATCCCTGCTTCTCAGCCTGGGCCCCAGACCAGAGCAAGTCCAGGAGGTTCTGGCAAAAACAAAGGGGTTGTGAGCAGCAAGCTGTGAGTCAGAGGGTACATCTGAGTCCTGCCCTCCCATTTCACCATCTTCCCTGTGCTTTCTGACTCTTTGTTCTCTTAAGAAAGGAGCCTCAGGCTATCTCAGGTCACCTGGATTAGTGACAGGTCTATTGTAGCCCACTGGCTGTTCTCAAGTGGCCTGGGGCAACCAGATCGCTTCTGCTCCCTGCTCAGAGACCATGTGGCATGGCCCTCTGCAGAGACTGAGGGGCAGACCTACCAGGCACATGAACAGAGGATGCACCATGGTAGCCAAGGCCAGAGCAGGCTTTCTGCCAATGCCTTCTGGGATGCATGCCTGGATGAAAAGTTTCTTCCCTCCACCTTCCCAGAGTCAGTGAAGTAGTGCATAGCCTGGTCTACAGGTTCTAGGAGTCTGTATGGTAAATGGTGATCACAGGGTGACTACAGAAAGCCCTCCTGGGTTCCCTCCACGCCCAGTCCTCTAGAATGGCTGTGACTGCAACAGTAAACAGGAGGTAGCTGACAAATGACTAAGAAGGTACACATCTGAAATGCCAAGCTAGTCACCCATTGTCCTCCATAACAGGGAATCCCATGCTTATATGGTGTCCTTTCACCTCATTATTCTGCCATGACCATACAGAAATGCCACCTCCTTCAGGAAGGTTACCCTCTTTGCCACACTACTGGCTCTCTTCCCTGCCATTTTTTTTTTTCCTGTATGTGAAGGATATTGTTAGGGTGAGAGGGTTGTCTCCCAGTACAGACAAACCTGTGTGGGCTCCAAGGCCATGAGAATGCAAGCCTGTGCCTGGTCCTCAAGAAGTTCAGTGTTTCCCCAGTGAGCCACCTGACAGAGTGCTGGGTGCTCTTAACTTAGCAGGCAAGGAATAGAGCAGCCTGGCCCTGCCTCCCCAGACTGCTCTGTTTTGCTAGTTTGTGACTCTGACAAGACACTGTGCTTCCAGAATCTCAGTACAGTCACAGGGAATTGGGCAGTATCAGGGGTAAGTGTGCAGAGATGTATGCTAAAGGGAAGCGGAAAAGCATCAAGGTGCCATGGGAGCCCAAAGAAGGATCAAGGTATTTCTAAAGACAAAAGCAGAGAGGACTTCCTGAGAGAAGAGACCCTTGACAGCTCCTGCAAGGAGTGGGGACAAGAGAGGTGGTGTTCTGGGTAGGGGCCACTCGGTCAGCAACCATTGGTGTCAGGTACCCTGGTGTGGAACACTGTACAGAAGAGGGCACAGGCTGTCTTTGAAGAAGGACCCGAATGGGGTGGGTGATAGCTGGGAGGTAGCAGGAAGTGATGGAGGAAACACTGAGGGCCAGAAACGAAGATCTGGCAGGGTGGGGCATACAGGCTATCCCCATAGACAGGGGCTTGCAAGAACTGGAGCTTCTGGGACAAGCTGCTCCCCACCTTTTTGATGGGGCTGTTGGCTCCAGATCTCGGCTGTCTGTGGGAGGGTGGCAGAAGCAGGTTGGCCAGTTCTGTCTAGGGAATTCCAATTTCAGTTTCACCTTCCTGCTTAATGGAATTCTGTTGAGCACTGACTGGGACTGGGATAAAAATGGCCTCTCTGCCTGGAGCTCTATGGACTTATAGCCAGACTGTCAAGCAGAGCTGGGTTATTGTGGTCTCAAAGCAGGGCAGTTGGTCTTTGAGGTCAAGCAGAGATGAGCAGTGTCTGGGGAGTGGGTATCTGTCTGTGTCTAGAAGGCCCTGAAGTCCTCACCTTCAGGATATGTCTCTGGGGTATCTGAAGACTCTTCAGGGGCCTAGTGCAATTGGGGAGATCACAGGTCATATGGCTGCTGGTCCCCGCTATAGGCACAGATCCCTGGGCACTGAAGACAGCACAGGAGGCGCAGAGGAAGGATGGTTTGCTGAGTCATGACTGTGCTGACAACTTGAGCCTTGCAAGGCAGAAATAAACAAACACGGCCTCCGCAGAGGCAGGCACCTAATCACGGTGCTCAGTCTGTAAGCCAGTGGGCCTTTCAGCAAGGCAGCACGGCTGCCATCTGTCTACTTGGTGCTTAAGAGCATCAGCAAGACGCCTGGCTGTTCTAACACATCCCCTCCAGGGATGGGGCTGCTCTTTGGCAGAAGGAGTGACCTTGGGGCCAGTGGGCAACACTGGGTGCCTCCCTGAGGGGAAGACCAGGTCAACTGACCTCTTTACCTTCACTTTGGTTGCTTCATGTGCAGTGGAATGAGTGTGGAGAAGGCCTGATGGAATGGAAGCTACAGAATTTTTCGAATGAGAGGTTGGAGGTGACTGCAGGTTACAAAGTAAAGGGAATTCTCAGAGCTCCTTCTCAACACGGTAGCACTGTCGTGCTGCAGTCTCCAACTGGGATGTGCATCCTGAGGGTCCCAGAGCGCTGACCTCACCTCAGCAATTCTACACACCCCTGACTTCCCCTTCCAAGTCCCCACCTGAACACAGTGATGCTGGGCACCTGGTGCTCTCAGGAAGGAACCAGGGAACCCAACTCCTTTACCACCCACCACATTTGGTCAGCAGCCCAGTGCTGAATCTGGCCCAGGACATGCCAACCTTAGAACATCCCTCCACTCACTGGTCAACTAAGCCCATGTGTCTCTGGACAATACCCACCTCTGCTCCTCTTGTCTTTTCATACGAGCCTGCCCTCCGGGGATGCCCCTCTTTCTGAGAGAAGTCTGGTCAGGGAGGACAGATTCTCCTATGTTCAAGCCCTTTCTTTTGCAGGGACAAAGATATCAGCTTTCAGTTGGTTACTTTGGTCTTAAGTAATTTCTCCAGGAGAGAGGTCTGCACTGCCCATACTGAACGTGAGCCCTGGAGGCCCTCCTTTGCACACTCATCTCCCATCACGTGCTCCAGATGCATCACGCTGGAATTCTGCTCACATCCAGACCCAGCCCTGCATGACGGCAGAATGGCACTTCAGAGTGGGCGGCATGGCAGACTATTGCTATTTCTTACCCAACTTCCTGTTTTCTCTGGAGCTAATAGCTGTCGTGTGTTTGCATTTGCTTCATTTTCTAAGTGCTCATTACTAACTCAGCCGTACTCTTTACTTGTCTCTGTCAGAGCACCCAGACTACTCTTTGGGGCAGCAGACACAACATGAGACATGACTTGGGCACATGAGCAGGGAGGCCCTGGGGCCCAGCATCTACAGCTCCCATGCATGACATACAGACACAGCAAGCTCTGGACACCTGGCTCAGTGACTGTGACAATTTCTCCGATATGGAGAAGCCCTAGCCTGGCCAGATCTGGGGTGTGCTGTGCCTTGGGCCTTCCCCACCCTCACCCCCTCGGGTGGCACTGCTGCTGTGTTCCACATCTGTTTTCCTAGCCTTCTCCCTTGTTTCACTGGACCAGATCCTCACTCGACTACAGGAGAAAGGTGACAGGTGAGACCTGAACATGGGAAATCAACCTGCTTCCTCCTTCAGAGATGTGATTTAACTCCAGTACTGTAGGCTGTGCCACAGGTTCTGTGGCCTATGGCTCTCTTCTGGCTACTGCTGAGACAAATAAGTTTATCTGACAGGAGATCTTCTGACGAATAACCTCTTTCTTTTCCATTCTGGAAGTTTAAAGGGTCTTTCAGTTTGTCCCCAAGCTCTGAATTTTCACGATAGACTGGGATGTGGGTCCACTGTCACCCATGGGCAGGACCTGTGCATCGACCACAACCCCATCCCCTCATTCTGTGAAGTGGCACCTCCATTCCCTCCTGGAGTGATAAGTATCAGATGTTGGACCTCCCAGCCATTCCCCTTCTCCTCCTACTTCATCTTTTCTGTTTCCCATCTTAATGGTCTTTTGTTCTACTTTCAGATAAATTTTCTCAATTTTGTCAAATATTTCCTATTTAAATTTTACTGTTTGATATTTTTAACATCCAAAAGTTCTATTTTTCCTCTTTGACAGAATTTTTACAGTATCTTGTTCTTGTTTTGTTTGTTAAGCTGTCCTTCCTTCTCTTTCTTTGTGGTAAAACTTACCGGAGGCTTTCTTTACTCTGATGACCTATTCCACCCAAATGACATTCTTCTACATGTTTATTTCACTCCAGCTTCCAGGAATCACATGCTCTTGTACTCATCATTACCAGGAGTGGGTTCTACAAGGCCTGAAGGAATCTCTGTGATTGACAAAGTCTGTCAGCTCCACCATGAAGCCACTTGGGCAAGGTATCTAGTAGGTCCCCAGTGTCAGCACCTTTAGGTCTTCCTGGGTTTGTCAGTTTCCCAAAGGACTGCCTGCCACTGGCCAGGGAGTCACAGCTGATGGTGTGTCTTGGAGATGAATGGAAGGGGGTGCTTGGCATCTGTCCATGTCATCTTTCCAACTCTGTTCCCAATCCTTGTCCTGAACTGGCCCTGTCCAGGGTCCTCCCCCACACTCTCTCTGGAGCAGGGGTATACAACATCAGTGAGTCCCTAGGACTTCTGAACCAGTGGATCTAAGATAGAGCGTAAGAACCTGCATTTCTAACAAGTTCTAGAGGGCTGCTGCCAGCCTAGGACCACCCTTTGGGAAACAGTGCTCCAAGAAAATGCAGTCTTGTCTCCCATTTTAAATTTTCACTGATGAGATGCAATTGCTCACTGCACAGTGAGGTGGGTGAGGTGTGCTAACACTCTCTGGGGTGCATCGGTGACCTCCTCATCTCAGCCAGCTCCCCTCCATCCCAGTGCTGTTTACTGCCAACTCTGGGCTCTGAGGGGCTCTGTGGCATGACTCACGTTAGTTCTGGGTTCTCCCTGCTGCTAGGTTGGAGTTCTGTTTTCCTGAGTTTGCTCACCATTCAACCACCCTTTCACCAACCTTCCAGATTTCAAAGTTTGCTGTTTTGTTAACTCTTTATGTGTTTAAGAAAAACAAAAGCAAAGCCCATACCACTCTTACAATGATTTTTCAGGGGGCAGGCAGAGTAGATGTCTGTTCCCAGTTGACCATATTTACCAGATGCCACGGCCCCTGCCTACTCCTTGCCACCCTCACCTTCAACCAAGGCACTGGGCCAAGTAACAGCCCTCCCCCACAGTGAGCCACCAGGCTTGGGCCTCTGCTCATGCTGACCTTCCCTATCCTCCAGGGACCCTGGGGGCCTGACTTATTCTCCAAGGCTTATTGGGAAGTCTCTCAATGCCCCACTCTCTGGGTATAAGGCCCCACGTGCAGAGGTACTGGGTACCTGTCACTGTGCCAAGACAGAACACAGCCTGTCAGACAAGCGGCACACAGTCTACCTCACTGGGAAAGATCGACATATCAGCTGGCACCAAGGTGAGGGCCTTCTGCCACCATCCTCCCACAGGGGTGGCCACAGTCATCATGAGCTTTGAGAAAGATTCATTCTATGTGAGGATAATGGTGAAATAGGGAGAAAGGGGCCTGCATCTGAGATCCCTGACAAAGAACAGTAGAGGACCACTTGTGTTGGCTTGAGCCTGGCCAAGGATGGAAAGCTGCTATCAGCTACATGTCCCTTCCAACTTGAACACTAGCAGGAAAGAGAGCACTGCCTTCATAGGAATGAGACAAGTTAAGGGACCCCCTCGATGAATCTTTTCACAACGTAAAGGTCACCTACAAACACTCCAGGCTTATATTTTTAGCTTTTAAAGTTTGTTGAGGACTTGTAAGTAGATCAAAGCCAGAGTTGACTGGAAAGTGGGAAGAACAAGAATTTGGGTCTTTGGATCACAGCACTGCAACCAACATGTAAGAGGCTTTCCCTCCTCTGCTTCCCTGAAGAAAGAAAGAATACTGGTTGGTTGATCCCCACGTGCAGGGACCCCACCTCATGGCACACTCTGTGATCATCTGGGTTTGGCAGAACCTTAGCTATTTTTAGTAGCTGACACCTTCTTCTGCCTGGCCCAGGGGCTCTCTTGGTCACCCCTGGGGTGAGTGCTCTGGAGGACCTGAGCAGACACAGTCTATTTCTAGGATCTCTCTCCACAGGGCCGCTGCCCAGCTCCTGCTAAGAACCCAAAAGTGAAGTGATGAAGAGAATACAGAGGAAAAAGAGCCCCTTGAGTGGTCAGGATGCTATTCATCCCCTGAAGGGCAGTGGAGAGAGGCTCCATGCCATGGCAGCAATGCTCTCTGCATCACCCCAGGAAAAAGAGGGGGAGACAGCTTTGTACAGGCATGGCAGGTCATAAATTCTCACTGTGTCATGATGCTCTGATACATACAACATGAGACAGAGTTTAATAATGGTCACAAAGAATGCTGCTTTTGAAAAACCTAAGGTGGGTGAGGCTGGGCATGAGGGAAGAAAGGGTGTGTATGCATATATGTGATGGCATGCTCATCTATCATAAGCCCACATGAAGTTTTGAGAAAAGAAACCATCTTAGTGAAATTTACTGCACAGAACAACACTGGGGGAGGTTGGCCAAACCTCACCAATGTCTGTATACAGCTGGGATCACAGTCCAGAGACCACAGCATGGTCATGGGACCTAGTGACAAGACTCAGAACAGTAAGAGGACTGATGTGAGCAGTTCTTCAGTGCCTGGCATGCTCAGACTGTGCTGGGGGCTCTAGCCCACATCCCCTGTAGGATCATCTGCTCTACATTTGTTGTCCTGCAGCTTTGAAAAGTGAAAGGCACTAAGTTGAACCCTCATCAGGTCTTGCTGACCCAGAGACCCAACCTCAGACTAGGCCAACCCAGCACCCTGTGCACGCAGGCACTAAGGTGAGGGCCTTCTGCTACCATCCTACCACAGGGTAGCCAATCATCATGAGCTTTGAGAAAGATTCATTCTATGTGAGGATAATGGTGAGAAAGGGGAGAAAGGGGCCTGCATCTAAGATCCCTGACAAAGAACAGCAGAGAACCACTTGTGTTGGCTTGGGCCTGGACAAGGATGGGAAGCTGATATCAGCTACATGTCCCTTTCAACTTGAACACTAGGAGGAAAGAGAGCACTGCCTGATAGGGATGAGGCAGCAAAGGACCTCAAAGGAAGAACAAAAGGAAATTCAAGAAAACAGCAACCGAACCCCCAACACCTCTCATTCACCAAGAGGGAATGAGCTGTCCTCACCAGACACAGGGCTCAAGACACTGGTGCTGCTGTGCTCTGGGATGCTGAGAGAAGGCCTGAAGGGGACTCCTCCTCCAGGTTCCTGATCTCAAGTGGATAGCAGAGGTAGGATGCAGGCATTTCCCATGGTCCAGCTTCCTATGGGGCCCCACTATATGGCACCTGGGAAAAGGGGGTCCTCCTCCTCTGTGCTGATGGACATCAGCAGAATACATATTCCCAGGGCAGACCTAGGTAATCACAGAACTCTCTAGTGGGGAGTGAATAGACTCCAAGGGTCCCTTTGCTACACTGGAGGGAATAGGCACACATGCCAAGGGCTCTGGGCCTGGCCCACAGAGCTGCATTGTGGGTGGGGTGTGTTATAGGAGAGGCAGCTCCCACAGCCTCACTCCACCAGGCTCTGGGTTCCTCAAGTACTCAGACCAGTGACAGATGACCCTATTCCTCTGGAGCGAAAGGGTCTATGCGAATTAATAGGTAATATAGAAGCTGATAAATGGTATTCATTTGCTTTTGGGGTTGGAGAGGATTTTAGCTAGTGCTCTTCCTTGCAGTCTGAGTTCTTTCCTGCTGCTCTCTGCAGCCAGCCACTAATCCTGCACAGCCAGTGAGAATGCTTGGGCCCAGGCTCTACAAAGGTCCCATTGTCTGCAAAGGACCGAGGGTGAAATGGTTGAGTTGCCCAGCAGCTGCTGGGTTGACCTGGGCTATCTTTGAGTGTCAAGGACAAGAGGGGACCTACCTGCCACTTCTTTGGATGATGGCAGCCCTGCAGCAGCCTCCAGGTCGGTGGGCACTGGGCCACCTCTCTCCAGGGCACGCACCAGATCCCGCAGTCGCTCACACTCCTCCTGCAGCCGTGTCCGGTCCTCGCCAAGCTGCCGCTTCGCCACGCTGGCTGGGTTCATGCTCAGATGCAGCACCTTGGTCCTGCTCCGGTCATAGTCACCCTGTAGGACCACACAGCAGGAGGTCAACAGTGGTCTCCTGTGCCTGACAGGTGTCAGCAAGCCTTGACACTGAACACCCAGTGGGAGGAGGGATGGAGAAGACTTGGTGCTGGAAATCTTCCAGCATAACTTGGTCCTCCTCTCCCAGGGTAGGACAGGGTGTTCTTTGCACTTCTGCCCCTTCTCAGCCTGGGGCCAGGTTTAGATCTAACTTGAGGAGTTATGCATGAAAACAAAGAACCTCCAACCTCCAAATCCTTCATAGGAGTTCAACATACATGCTTCCCTCAGTCTCTTTAACATTGAAAGTAAAGCTGTGTTGCACATCTTTAAAAATTCCTCCATTTTTAGATTTTATCAGCAAATTCTAACAACTCTAGGTTCTGCTACCCTGAAATTCAGCTCTTGGCAGGCCTTTCACCAACCTGTCTGCCTCAAGGTCTTTAAAGGGAATGCTGTGGATGTAAACCATCACCCTTACCGAAAAATTGTGGCAACAGTGCAGAGTTCCCACATACCCACATCTGGTCCCTTTTTTATTAGGGAATACCTTTCAGTAGGGCTTCACCCCAACCTTCCAAGCTAATGAAGGGCAGCAGCCTCTCAGTGCCCAGGCCAAAGTCAGTGTCCCATTAAAAGCTATAAGATGGAGCAGCAGTACACACAGGCTATACTAGACTTCTAGACATATGAATGTGAGAGAGATGAGGGGATTTCTCAGCTAGGTCATTTCTGTAGGCCCAGGTATGGAGACTGAATCTAAAGGCAGAATCTGCCACATCATACCTCAACTGGGCTCTGTTTCTGCCTGGGAACTAGCATTGATATTGGTACCCCATTTCCAGGGCCATTTCTAAGCCATGATGGAAATGCTGCCCAGCAAAACCTACTTGCTTTCCCTGCACTGGGGTCAGCATGAAGGGCAGAATCTGAACTGATTCTGTGACAGATCTGAACTGAGGCTGAGCCTGCAACAGAAAAGTTTTGAACTGGAGCGCCAAGCCCAGCAATCAGCTGAGCATTTGGGGAGCTATCCGCATCCATGGCTCCAGCATCCTCCCCAAAGTGCCCCCACTCTGCCTCTAGGTTGGTGTGGTACACGTGAGCTCTGAGTACCACACACCAGGCTTTCCTTAAGAGATGCCACTGAGCTGGTACACTCAGATACCCATGCAGCCTCCCTGGGATTCAAGGCCACAAGGAGAGACGCTGGTTCTTCCAGCCCTCCCTCCTTTGTTGAGCAGGGTCCCACCCAGCAGGCCCCAGCTCAGAGTCCAGCCTAGACTTAGCCACCCATCAATCTTGGGGTATATATAAGAAAGTAGACTTATACCTTGAGTAGATTACAAAGACACAAGATGCCAACCCAATGCTGATCCACCAAGAACATCCAACACAGTAAGTGGCAGGCTCCTGGGATGGTTCCAAGCCAGTGCCCCTGGACATTCTCAAAAGTAAGGAGGGGCTCAGGAGTCACGCTCCCACAGGCCCATAATAGTAACAGGACTGCACTGGTAAACTATTCTCTCTGCCCTATTTATGGCTGAGGTGAGAGACAGATGCCTTTCCCTGTTGACGGGCAGTCCAAGCCCTCCCTGCTGCTGCAGGGCTGGGGAAACACATCTCAGCAACCAGGAAAAGATTCAGAAAGCCTGGGTGATGGGGCAGTCCCTGTTCTAGGACTGGCACTTGCCCACATTTGATCCCTAATCTAAGAACCTTGTTGAGACGAAATGCATTGTAAGGGTCAGGAGACAAAGACTAAGAAGGCTGGTTCAGTCTCTCTGCATCCTCCCTTCCCCCAGGTCACTTTGAGACAAGCAGGCAAAGTTAGACTCCTATTTTCTGGAGATGGCTAAAGATGGGCCAGCAATCCTTTTCTGTAAGTGGGTAGAGAGTAAATATTTAGACTTTGTAGACCACAGTCTCTGTAGCAATTAGTCATCTCTGCTATTGTGATGTGGGAACAGCCACAGATAGTACGTAAATGAGTGAGCATTGCTATGTTCCAACAAAGCTTTATTCACTAGAACAAGCAGCAGGCTGGGTTTTGGGCTGGTGGCCCTAATTGGCTGACTTCTGATGAAAAGAATCAGCAGAGAAAACTGGAAGGAGAATCAAGGTCTCCCTAGTGGGATGGGCTGTGGGGGCAGAGCAGGCATCCAGGTGGGCAGAGAGGCCCATTCTGGGGAAGCCTGTGAGCCAGAGAAAATGGAGAAATACCCCACTTCCCACAAATAGCCAGTCTTTCTGGGCCCTGGCTTGTGAGTCAAATAAAGGTACACTTCAAAATGAAGCCAATGAAACATCGCTGAAGGAAACCGAAGACCGAAATAATAGGTAAAATACCTAATGCTTGTACACAAGTAAGATGACAATACCCCATGGTCATATTCACATTCAACTCAGTCCCATGCAAACCACAGCAACTTCCTTGTGTAAACTGATAGACTGGTTCTAAAAGCCACAATCTACTTGTGGTAGCAGAAGGGGCTCAAAAGAGACAAGATGACCTTGAAAAGGAGAATAAAGCAGGAGCGTGCACTCTTCTCAATCCAAAAGTATGCTATAAGGCCATGTGGTCAAGGCTGTGCGGTGCTGTCAAGGCCCAGGCACAGAGTCCAAGGGAACAGAACTGAGTCCAGAGAATCACGTGTTGATGGTCTCCTGGGGTCCAACAAGGGTTGCTAAGGGAAAAACAATCTTGTTTTAAACAAATGGTCCTCAGAAAACTAGGCACTACAAGCAAAGGAAGAAGTTGAATTATTCCCTCAGATCATATATAAACATTAACTCAAATGGATCACAGACTTAAATATAAAAGCTTTTCAAAACTACAAAAGTCTTAGGAGAAAATACAGATGTATACCTCATGACATTGAATTTGGCCATGGATTTGAGAATGTGACATTAAAAGCAAGGAACAAAAGAAGAAAGAGACAAATTGAATTTCTTCAAATGAAAAACTTGCACTTCAAAGGATACCACTGAGAAAATGGAAAGACACCCCATAGAATGGAAGAAGGTATTTACAAGTCACATATCTGGTAAGGAACTTAGAACCAGAATATATGAAGAACTGTCACAACTCAATAGCAAAAAGTAAATAAGTTAAACAATGGAGAAAGAATCTGAATAAATATTTCTCCAAGGAAGAGAAAAATTTTTCCATAGTCAGTAGGCTCATGAAAAGATGCTCAATGTCGTTAGGAAAAGGAAAAGCAAAACCACAGTGAAATATTACCTTCCTTCCACCAGGATGGCTGGAGTGAAAAAGTTGGGTAATAACAAGTGCTGGTGAAGATGAACTCAGGAGGGGTGGACTACTGTGGACCAGAGACTAGTGGTTTCTCAAGTGATTCAACTCAAATCTGCTGTGTGATTCAGTGATTCTATATGCAGGTATTTGTCCAAGAGAAACAAAACATGACCCCACAGATACTTGTATACAAATGATCACAGCAGCACTATTCAGAATAACCTATTAAGTGGAAATAACCCGTGTCTGTCAATGGATGTATGAGGAAACAGACATAAAAAGGAATGGAGCACTGACAGGTGCTGTAACACGAATGACCCCTAAACTCAAGTTCAGAGAGAGGAGCATGATAAAGGACTCACTGCATGATTCCTTCATGTAAAATGTCCACAACAGGTAGAGCCAGTGACAGAAATCAGTTACTGTGTAAGGCTGGAGGGAGCTGGGAGGTGAGGGTGATAGCTAAAAGGTATAGGATTTCTTTCTAAACTGAAAAACATTGTTCTCAAACTGAAAATAGTGAGAGTTGTGATAATACTGAAGACCATTAAATTAAATCCTTCAAATGAGTGGCTTACATAGCAGGCGAATTACTTCTCAATTAAGCGGTTTTTAAAAAAGGAGAAAGGAAAGGAACAAAGGGCAAAATAAATAAAAGGGTTTGTTTGCAGTGTGTGGACACTGCAGTTGCTCTGAGCTGGTGCCAGGTGAGCTAAAACCACCCCCTTCCTCTTAAGTACACCATGGCAACCACTAGTGACTTTGAAGAAAGAGGAGGCTGAAGGAGGTAGGGTTAGAGGAAGCTCTGGATGAAAGCAAAGTGTTGGGGGGGAGAGGGATGGGAGGAAGCTACTCTGGAGGGTGGGCCTTATCAGGAGCTGAGCACAGGGAAGAAAAACACAGGCCTCCAGGGTGTGCCAGCTCCCACCTGCCCTGCTGCCAGGATACGGCTTCTGGACTCCTGTACAGCATTCTACCTAGGCCAGTCAGTCATCCCACAGTTGCCCCTGGCCAGGACACACAGATGAGTCTGGACCCTGGTGGCACTAAACACCAGAAGGCTGGTATAGGCTCTATCCCAGGAGTGTGCCAGCCTAGCCCTGACTAGCTAAGTGCACTTGAGTCCATAGGTTACCCCTGGCCTTATTAAGTACTTACCCCTCTTCCCCTGACACTCTCTGAAACTGTCTACAACAACCAGGACCATCTACCCTACTCAGGTCTATTTTACAGGATCCTTGAGGATGTAGATCAGATTTGCAACAGAAGGGTAGAGGTACAATCCAGCCTGGTGGCCAGCGGGACTCTAGGCAGTGCCTCTGGCTGCTCAACTAGGGAGACCCTGGAGGGGTCAGAGCAAGATTCCTCTGCAGGACAGACATGGGCAGAGGCACCTGGGATTGTGTTACAGCTATTGAGGTCCCTGTGGGCCTATGTTTGCCATAAGTGCCTGTCATAAAAAACCTTCCACACTGCTCAACAAGCCAACTGAAATATTTTGGTGAGACAGGACTTCCAACGGAATGAATCATGGGGGGCAATAGGCTAGATGGTGAAGAGGATCTACCAGGACCATGAGTCTGACCTGCCCAGGATTAAGTGCAGACCAGTAGACCAGATGCTGCCTTGCCAGGAGCAGGAGGAGACTGGTCCCACATGGGGCCTTCTTGGGCCTACCTGGATTGGACATGGGTACCACAGAAGCCCTGTCCTCCACTCTCACACACACCCAGGGACGCTGCCACAGGTCAGCAGGGGTTGGCTTATGAGCCTCCGCCAGGCCATGTGAGGGTCATGAGTGGGGCTCACATTAATTGAGGGCTCTGTTATTCTCTGCCCCACCCCCTGTCCACTCGTCAGCAAGGAGGTTGGTATTTCTCTGTGTTAGTAGCTGGTGACACCAAAGGAGGCAAAGAGAGGAAGGACACACAGGTGCCAGAGCCAGCGTGCTGGGGTATCTGACTTTCTGGAGTGGGGGTTTCATAGATGTTTTCAGAAGGGCTTCATCCCATCCTGCAAGGCTAGTGAAGAGACACAGCACCTTGGTGCCAGGCCCCCAGTGTATGCTCTATGAGGACCTTTTGAGCAGAAGGAGGTAGATGGAGGACCATCTATTTTATCTTCAGTCCTCATCATTTTATGACATCATGTCAACCACCTGCCTGCTTCCACAAAGGCACAGGACTGCTGCCCATCAGGTTCCCTGTGGCACTACCAGGATTGTGCCTGGCTCATAGTACAAGTCAAACAAGCATTTCCTGGATGAGTGGATAATAATTACTAATGTTGACTAATCCAGGATTTGTCTGATGGCTTAGAAATCCAAGCACCCGAAAGGCTAAGAGAACATGGGCTCTCATGAGCCCAAGGTCCCAAGAAAGGGACCGCCTGATATCTGAAAAGGTCCAGTCGCTGCCCACAGCCTCCCTGGGGCACATGCGCAAGGACTCCTGCCCACAGGCGGCATGGGTGTAGGGTGTGTTCATGCCACCATGAAGAAGCACCGTCCAGGGGGCTGGCACTGTTAAAGACGAGCAGATGGGAGAGACGGAACAACTTTGCTGAAATCTGCTGCTAGATGACAGCTTTAGGAAAAAAGGGGAAAAATGGCTATAATCTTCTGTTAAAATTTTGTTGCCTTGTTTGATTCACAGCTGAGAAAACTGTTGAGACACTGACAAGAATCTCAAAAGGAAAAGTTCTGAACCTTTCTCTGATGTGCCAGAGCAATCATGGACCAAACAAACAATTCATTTGCTTAAGGAGGGGACTGGCTGACGTCTGAATGACCACAGTTGGGCGGGGGTGCTGGCTACACAGAAACAGGATCAAGTGGGGGACCCAATTGCCCAGATTTCCTCTGAGCTTACTCTCAGTGGGGCCCCAGCAGGGGAGTCTCAGAGTACAAGTGGTCCCCAAGGCGGTGGCTGAGTGAGGGGCTGAGGTCAGGAAGCACCAGTCACATGTTCATGAGATGAGGGTGGGATCTCAAGTGCAGAGAGAAGGTGAGAGAGGCTTCTTGTGGCCACCAGCAAACTTAGGCAGGGCTAGATCTGTATGCTGGTCCCAGGCCCTGGAAGCTCCTCTCTGAAGCTTGGAGTTCTTTCTTTTGCCAGATTCTGTATGCACTTGATGAATGGCTACCTCCCTCCCTGTCCAGGATGAGAATGCTGTGTATGAACCTGAACCTGCTGGGAAGTGTATGACTGGTAGGCAGCACCTCCTTCTCTTCTGTTTGTATTCGAGGGGCTGCCCTAATCTGCTGGTGGCCTTGATTGCGTGTCTTGTCCTTCTGTGGCTCAGTTTCCCATCTGTGAGGCTGGTGAACTTGATCTTTAAGGACCTTCTGGGTCTAATGGTCACAAGATTGGCCAGAGGATGAAACCCCCAAGACCCCCTGCATGATCTGTGGATGGGCCCACTGCCCCCAGAGAGGGAGGGCGCCTGCTACCCTGGGCCTGATGTGCATACTAAGAGACCCTGCTGGAAGAAGCAGCGACGCGAGGAGAATTAAAAAGCACAGTTAAATAACTGCCGATCCTCATGCATATTTATAAATCACCCGGCCTCAAAACTAAATCAATATCTCTCTGGCTGAAGGAAGCACAGCTCAGGGTGGAAAAGCAGGGAGCTCTAAGTATATCCACTGGATCTGAAGGGCAGGCTGAAGTTGCACCTACTAAAGGGGGGAGCTCAGTTCTTCTGGAACCCCCTGTGATGCCAATGGCCCCACCACATACCCCAGTCTGCAAAGCCTACTCAGTAGGCTGATGGCTATTAGTAGCTTTGTGACCTTGGGCATGTCCCTTGACACTATACTTGGTCCACATTGCTGGGGGAGCTTGCTGGTTCACCAAGCATTGGTGGGCAGCCTGAGCTGGGCATTGCCTCCAGCCTCCAGATCTTCATTTAGCAGTTGGCTACCTGCTTGCATCCCGACCAAGAGCCTGAGGCCCAGAGAGGATGAGAGGCTCACGAAGCACCCACAACCAGTCACTGGAAGATCTGGAGAGGAAAGGTCCAAGGCTTGAGGTAGGAGGGCTGGGTCCCAAAAATGGGAGGGAGAACAAGACCCCGGGGACATTCTTTGCATGAGATACTTCTCTAAGGAGAAACAGGTGTCCTGTGTGCCTCCATCTGCCCCAGGGCCACCATGATCAGGAGAGTCCATGACCACACGGATGGAGGCCCTACAGCACCAACTCCATTTAGCTTATCTCCCACACAGAGGGTTCATTTGGGAGTTGGACACATCAGGCTAGATACATGACTATTCTCCATGGCCAATGAATCCTCAAAACACATTTGAGTGTGCATGGCCCACCATATCTCTGGGTTGCCAGGGTTGTTCTGTGCTGCCCACTATGGGATCAGTCCACTTCATCAGGGAGAGTCTGGGTATGTTGAGGGCTTAGGTCCCAAGTCAGTCCTGAGCAGAAGCTGTGAAACTCCTCTGCAGGAGTTTGGGCCTGCTAGTCAGACCTCCCCGGGCATGTCCATGATCTTGACAGAGGACAGAACCTGAGGAAGGAGTTCCTGTCCAGACCAACACATGTGGGGTGTGGGCTTCTCATGCCCCCTACAACTTCTCCCTTTGGCAACCATCTTTGCTGACTCCCAGGGTGCCAGAGAAAGTGGCAGGATGTATTTACCCACCACAAGCTTAAGTCCGGTGTGGGTCTGAGCACAACGGTGAGCAAGGCAGGTTTCATCCTTGGCTGGTGCTGCCACTCCAGAAAAGATCACAGCATATGTGTGGGGGTGTCTGTCTAGAGGGAAGCTGGGGTGGGGGACTCTACACCAACAGGTTTAGTGTTGGTGCTCCCACTGCCAGCACTCTTCAGATGGAATAACCCTCATAGACACAGCAAAGAAAGGGCTGTTGGCCTTGGGTAACAGAAAGAGTCTGGGCCGGGCATGGTGGGTGGTTCATGCCTGTAAGCTTCAGCCTATGAAGTGGCTGGGGTTAGTGATGGCGATTCGAGTCCCGCCTGGGGCCCGTAGTGAGACCTAGTTCCAAAAAAATAGCTGGGTGTGGTGGCTCGCATCTGTAATCCCAGCTACCTGGGAAGCTGAGGCTGGGGACTGCTTGAGTTCGTGGTACCCCGGGCAACGAGAGTCTGTGGTTCCACAGGAAAAAATAGCAACACCTAGTCTAAAAAAAAAAAAAAAAAAAAAAAAAGTCTGCCCACATGGTCCCAAATCAGCCAGGAAGGATGAGGTCAGTCCAGTGGACGCTGAGGCTGGGACAACTCCAGGCTAACCTCAGAGCCCTAGGTGCTCACCAGAGGCAGGAGATAGTCTGCCACTATCTCCAGCTAACCCTCCCTACCTCCACAGAGATGGCAGAGTCCACTGAGAATGGATATCCCTCCACTGCTCCCTACCTCCCTGAAGACCTTAGAAAGCAGAGCTGCCAGCCCAACATGGTAAGTGGGGTCACAAAAGGGCAGGGATCAGAAGCCAAAAGAACATCAGAATTGGCAAAGTTGATGGGCTCCCTTCAGAGGTACCATCCTTAACTCTTGCAGGGCACTGCATAAGGGTTGAGGATTGGGCTAGAAAAGCACCGATGTCCTCCGGGACATCCTAGGGGACCTGGGTCTCTGGGAGGCTGCCAACTATGTCAGTGTTGGTGAGTAGGGGCAGAACTGGGGGCACCATCAAACAGTTCAGCTTCTGTTCTGGTGTATTTTTTTCTAAGTTACCACTGTTCATGAGGAAGTAAACATCAAGAAAATCAGCATGCCTTACTGCATCCCCTGCCCAATCACCCACAAATTCAGACAGCCTCAGGAACAGGTAGGTACTGCTTGAAAGAAGGAGTTCTCAGTAGCTAGTCATCAGATACATCTCTATTTGGGAAGCACCAGCAAAGACTGATGGGTGATTGCCAAAAGTATGTGTCCAGGTCCCCTTTGCAGAGATTGGACACTGGAACTGGACAGTGGGCAACACCAGGTCACTGGCAAGTCAACTGCAGTGCTGCCAGTTTGGCTCTCCCTGCCACAGCTGCAAGATTCTGGGTGGGTCCTTAGACTCTGCCTTGGCCATGCCGCTGTAACTGGGAACACATCTATTCACAGGGCAGGCAGGAAACAGGGCAGAGGAGCACTGAAAGCAGACTCCGTGACAAAGACTTCCGTCTGTTTCCACACCAGATGAGGTAAAGCTGGAAGCCTCTTGTTTTCTTAACTTCTGCGCTGCCTCACTGGCCTGTATGCTCTCATTAAAGTTCCCCTGACCTCAGCTCTAATCAGCAGACTGAGGACTCCACATAGCCTGGGAGAGGGCACAGCAATCACCACTGACTTCCACCCAGACTCCTTCAGAGGTGAGTTGCTGAGAGGCTGTAAACAGTCTGAAGAGAGGATAGAAAATACTATTCTAATTGTTAGGAAGGTGGGTTGGTGGGCATTCAGATTGATGACTATAATGGTCTTGGTTCAGTACCCCTGACCACTGTCCTCTCTGACACTGTGACCTACACAACCTATGCTACCTCCATGCAGCTGCCCTGCACAACTCCAGGTGGAGAATGGCAGACATGGGTGAGAGGGAGGGGTGGCTGCAGACAACCGCCCATACTCTTCACGGGTTGACAAGTCCCACTACACTTCTCTTTATAGGCTGGACCTCTCCTGAGGCTATCACATCAGGGCAGTGGGTGGTGAGAGTCACCAGGGCACCAGCTGCTGACCTGGGCACCGAAGGCCACTGTCATGAAAGAAGAGGGGACCTGCTCATCTGCTTCCAGTCTGGGAGGAGGCTGTTGTTTTTGGGATCTCCCCCGCCCCCATGGCCGTTCCACAACATAACGGAGTGAACCCTATCACTGTTTGGCAAGGCAGATGAGCTCTTGAAATCAGGTGGCCTTGGCTGTCATGATCTCCCTATTATAGAGAACAAACACTCTCCTGAAGCCTAAATCCATCTCTGCTAAGCCAGTGAGAGTTGGCAGAAAGCCCTGAGGTTCAGGTGGCAGTTGCAGGATCAGCAGGCAGAAGAGGGGCCTGAGCAGGAGCCACACTGCCACTCACCAATGGCTGAGGACCGTGTTTCCCCTGCCTCAGGTCAGTCCTGCTTGATGCTATGAAACACAGCTGCTCAAAACTTCTCTTGTGGACTCATGGCAAAAGAGACCTAATAGACATTTACCATCTGAACCAGGGTTAAATGTCTGGTTCAGTGACGCAAAGCACCTTCCCAGTGCTTGGCGACCATTGCCACCCTCCAGCCACTGAATTTTCCAATCTTCCCAAACTGACACTAACTTTGTCTCCATTATATATTAATAACCCATCTCCAATCCCACCCGTGGGTCCCACCATCTTCTTTCTGTCTCAGAATCTGATCTCCAGGGACTTCATGTAAGAATCCACAGTGTTTGTCCTTCTGTGTCTGACTTATTTCACTCAGCATCAAGTTCTCTGGGTTTATCCACATGTCAAAACTTCATTCCTTTTTAAGGCTGAATGACATTTCACTGTCTAGATGGAACATATCCTGCTTTATAGGCTGATGACACTCGGTTGTTGTGAATAACACTGCTGTAAACATGGATGCACGAATGTCTTCCAGACCCTGCTCTCGGTTCGTCTGGGTGTAAATACAGAGCAGATTAGCATATTTGTGGAAATGAACAAAAGTGCTTTTTAAAACAGTAACAGTATCTGTGGTGGAGCATCAAGAAGCCCCTATATGAGATAGTTCTTTTAGAATTTAGTGTCCCATAAATCTTCCGTAAGAGGTATTATATAATTGATCGGAATTTCCTTTCTTGCTGGGCTGCCAGGAAGCTCAAATTAAGGCAGGCCCTCCTTGTCATCAATAGCGCTGGCCCTCACTGGCAGAACATCTAGGGTTTGTTTCTCACAGGCATTTTGGCAACAGGGGGTAGGAATTTTTTGTGAAACAGTGGGTCTTGTCTTAAAGAGTAGATACAAGCATAGGAAACAGTCAGATGATACTTCCAGATGGAAGAAACCAAGTTCCTTTGATGGCTGGGGTTGCTCAAGCCCTCCTGGTGGCTGCTTTTACCTGTTCTTCCTCAGCCAGGGAGGAGACCATGCACATGTCCCACAGTTCTCATATGGTTTCTCAAGGGACCCCTGGTGACTCTCACTACCTCCTCCTCTGTGTCTGCTCTCAGGATGAGACTAGACTCCACAGCAAGGTAGCAGTGCCATGGGCAGCTCCACAGGTACTGTTACTATCTACTCAGTTGGCCTGTGCTCACCTGCATGATCTGGAGAGGGGTAGAAGGAACCCCAGGAACATAGGCAGGTGATGGTCTACCAGCCAGACTGACACCCATTATGTCTACACAAAGTACCATGAGTGACACAACCTTCAGAGGGACTTTAGGCCCAGCTGGAAGGAACAGGAAAGTGGCTATTCCCCTGCAACAGAGGGGAGCCATGCCAGTCTTCAGATGCCCTATCCAGTAAGTTCGGGCAGTAATATCCTGGCCTGGTGCTGAGGGATCAAAAGCGGGCTGAGCCACACAATGGGAGGCAGGAGGGAGGGTTGTGCAAGGGCAGATCCCAGCTAGCTTTACAGGGAAGGGACTGACAGCCATCACCCACCATGGACTGAATTCTAGGCATATGGGTAGGTAACTACTGAGATCACCTCTGAGGAATAAGAACTCCAGAGCTCCCTCAGCTGGTTTTATTCCTGCCAAGCCCAAGTTTTCTGGTCAAGAAACTCCTTAGTTTGAATAGAACATGGGAATAGCTGGGTGGAACAGAAGACCCTAGGCCCAAGGTTGGGAATGGGTCTGTTCCAGGCTCAATCCCAGAGGCTTAGGGTATTTGTTCCTAATGTGGACATGTGGGGTGGCTGGGCACAACTGCCCTGCCTGGGGGCTGCCAAGGCACTCTGCTGTCTCTGAGGATGGACTCTGTGTTCACTGGCCCCACCTCTGCCATCCCTGTTCTGTGCTGTCAGACAGCATTTTTCCTAGATGCACATTAGTGAGGGCATGCTCAGAAAGAACCTATGGTACCCCACCTAGGCTTTCTCCCTGGCTGTAAACTCCATAATCTGCTGTAAGAAAAAACAAGTTGCTTAAAAATGAGAATTACATATTTTTTATGGTGCTTATTTCCTAGGTTTGTAAAGTGCTAGGTCTCTAATTTTTTTATTAAAAAACCCCAACGAGAGAAAGAAATCATAGCACACAGTTCCAGAAGGTTAATATGGAAGCCACTTGACCCTGAGTACCAGTGTGGACACTGAAGACAGTGGTAGAGAAGGGCTGGGTCAGTTTTCAGGGTCACAAGGTGAAAGATGTCTAGTCGGCTGGCCAACAGGCCCCTTGGGGATGTTCTACACTCTCATCTGTAAATGAGAGGTCTCAGGATCCCACCACAAAGCCCACTGGCACCTAGTCCAGGCATGGTACACCCAGAGAGAAGGCGGTATCCCTCAGGGTTGGCAGGCCCATAGTTCTCATGGAGAGAAAAGGGGCTTAATATTCAGGACGTGTCATCCTTATCATGAAAAAATGAAAAGAAATCAGCGCCTGTGGAAATTTCTCCGCACAAATGCACATCAGCGAGCTGGCTTTTTTCAGTCCTGTGTTAATAAACATGAGCTGCCTATGAGCCACCTAAGTTGGGGGTGGGGGTTCTTCCCTGCCTTCATCATGTGTCTTGTTTTACATAGTACACTCAAGAAGGGGCTGAGGTAGGAAGGAATGGGGA
Source organism: Uropsilus gracilis (assembly GCA_004024945.1). Lineage (NCBI taxonomy): Eukaryota > Metazoa > Chordata > Mammalia > Eulipotyphla > Talpidae > Uropsilus > Uropsilus gracilis. Next base: position 66,056 of record PVHY01000243.1, read on the forward strand.
CTAGATGATGTGCCCCAGGCTCAGGGGAGCCTATAAACTGCTTGCTTCCTCCAAGTATGAATGAATACAGACAGCCACATAAACTAGGTTACAAACCCAATGTGCAGAACCTGGAGTCTATAGGTGTGTGGACAGTGTCATGGAAGGCAAGGAAAGGAAGACCCACTGACCATAAAACAAACAAGACGACACAATACCAAGAAGTGAATTCAGAAAGAAATGTAAAAGCTAAATACTTATCTCTAACATGGTCTAATGGGCGAGGACCCTAGCCAACAGCTGGGTCTTGTTTCCAGAAGTTCACCTTCATGTTTTACAAAATCTAGTAAAATTCTAAACTGATTGGGAGAGATACATTAATTCTAAAGTCCTAAACAAGAGCTGCTAGAAAGATCCTGATGAAGAAAAGTCACAAAGGGAATATAAGAGACATCTGATATTAAAATGCTGAGCAATAACCAGAATAACCCAGAACTGGCCCATTATCTCACTCAGGGTCTCAGCAAGACAGACAAAAACAGTCCTAAGGACATATGGGAAGACAGTATATGGGGAGGTAGCATTACAAACCAGAAAGGAAAAGACAGACTTTACAACGACTAGTTTTTGAAGCTACGAGTAATGGCCTTTTAAAAACAGATTGATATTAAGGTCATATTTTATAAAAACTCAAAGGCAATTCTAAATTAATTAGAGATTTAAATGTAAAAGTTAGGGTATAAGAAAACCAAAAGAAACGATGGAGAATCCCCTTCTAATTGTTTGCATGAAAAAGAAAATAAAACAACCCTCAAACCCAGAGGCCAAAAACAAAAAGGCAGATAAGCACCTTCTCATATACACAAAAACTAAAATTAAAAATTCTTCCTATTTAAAAAAAAACCTCAAGCATACTCCTTAGTATACAAAGAGCTCTAAGAAATCAATAAGGAAATGGTCAACATTCTGTTAGGAAAATGAAGCAAAGATATTAATACAAAGAAACATTAAGAGCCCTCACATTCATAATAAAAGAATCAGAGGTTAAAACTATACCAAGCTACCCTTTCTCACCTTCTATACCAGAAAAATCTAAAATTCTGATGGCATGCTGTTGATGAAGCTATGTGGAAACTAGCACTCTTACAAGCTGCTGATACACTACTATCCTATATTGTTACAGAGTATGTTGACACAACCCAATGAAGAACTATGCTGGCATCCACCAAAAAATATATGCAGTTATCCACTGATCCATCCTCTCTCTTCTGGAAATCTATTTTAATAGCAACTTGCATATACTAGAAACCCCATTTATAGGACACCTAACACAGACCTGTTCATGGCGATAGAAAAGGGAGGCGTAGGCACATCTCTCTTACTAGGCAAGTGGTTATAAATTATGGCACATCCATGAAGTACCACTGATTGTGTAAAAATAAACAAGGTACTACAAACTGAAGGGAGAGATCTCCCAAATGCATTAAGTAGAAAAAGCAAGGTACAGAACAGTTTGCACTTTGAATGAAAAATGAGGGGCAGGAAGAATATATATTAGAGAAAAGAATAACCAGCAGTTCAAAGAAGTTTCTATGAGAGGAACTACAGAAATGTTTTATATGCACAATTCGCTTAATCCTCACAGCCACACTAGGAAACAGGTCCTTCATCTTCATTTTTCAAATGAAGGACAGGGACCTGGGAGGTGAAGTAGCTCACTAGGATCAAGCATCAGCAAAGTCCCAGGCAGAGTGCATGACTACACCTGCTGCCCCCACAGCCCCTGAGAGTGGTTTATCTTGCTGCTTGCTGCCCCACAGTGACCTGACAGGTTCAACCCCAATGAACACCAACTGTCCAGATGATCTGGGCAAAGTGTCTGCCCTCAGAGCTTACACCCAGTGGACCAGGCTGATTCACACTTAGGTCCCAGGGTGTGGGTACCACATGGGCCAGTCAAGGCTCAGTGGAGGGGACAGGAGCTCAGGGGTGCAGGGTAGGACATGGGAGGGTCAGGGAAGGAAGGCTGGCTGAAGGGTATCATGTCCTGCTTGTTGCTGGCTGAGTCTGAATTCCTACAGCTCTGCTCCCACAGTGCTGGGTGGGATGAGGGAGGCAGTGGATTGTGGTCTCCACACAGACATCCCAGCCTTTCAGAGCAGAAATGGGAGCTGAGCAGGGCAGCATTGGCTACCACTACCTTTATCTAGTACCCTGTACTTTGGTAGGTATATTGATACTGAGTGTGTGACCTTCACACATCAGGTCCTGGGGGTGCCTGACTTCTTTACCTGGAAAGACACAACCTCCCTAACATGGAGCAATCTCTGGACTCAAATCTAGTCCAGACATCTCTAGCAACATGTTTTGAGGAGTTCTGCCCCTTCCCAGAAGCAAGACCCAGAGAACATTCCAGAAGTATGGGCAGTGGGCTATCAAGCAAGACCCAGAGAACATTCCAGAAGTATGGGCAGTGGGCTATCAAGAAATCAGTCAGGGTTGGGATGTGCCCACCGGACTGGGAAGCAGTCACAGTCCCCACAAGCACAACTGAAGCAAGAGGAATCTGAGAAGGAGAGGCTAGGGCTACTCTGGACTCTGGACTTCCCAGTGAGTGGGAACAGGTGAGAATAAGTAGGAGTAGGGGAAGAGGATACTGTAGGTCCCCACGGTAACAAGCTGGCAGGAACCTGCAGAAGAGGGAGCTATCCCAGCCTCAAAGGGGGCTGCTATGTAGAAAGCAGACCAGGGATCCAGGAGTGTCGCATCTGTAATAAGAGGGCAACGAGGTATGAGGTGCAGTGAAGGTCCATCCCTGCCCCTGTATTTGGAAAAAGGAAGCAGGCGGAGGCCGGGGAGTCTATGATTAGACGATGCTGTGAGCCTGGTGACGCAGGGCCGGGAGTGGGGACAGTCTCTGCGGGCACCGTGAGCTTTCCGTTCACAGGGAACCCAGCAATTTTCTACCCACTCCATTTCCAAAAAAGATACACTTATTTTAAATGTCACTGGGCTGCTAGTCTGGTCCCTTTCCTGAGCAGCAGTGCAGACTGGCTGTGGGGCAGCCCCACCCTGCCAAGGAGGGGGAAGCAGATGCCCCCCCCACCCCCGGCTCCGGAAGCCCCAAGGGGACTTCTCCCAAGTAGGGGACTCCACCTCCCCCCAACACCAACTTGCCTGAATGAATAAGCACTGTGATTAGGCAATGCAGAGGGCCAAAGATAAATTCTGCTTAATCATTTTTGAGCTGAAAATAAAATGAGTTGTTGAATAGAAGAGGGGTAGACATGGATGTCATCAAGCGACCATAGTAAACATTTGAGGCAGGATCTGGATGGTAGAAACATGTATCTTCACTTAACACTCTTTCAACTTTCCTATATGCTCAAGAATGTTCCTCAAAATGTTGCCAAAAATCAGAAGAGTTGGGTTTGCCATCACCTGTGAGACGTGGGCTGGGCCCAGGACAAGGGCACAAAGTGTGAGGGTTGGATCATGCTATGCTTCCAAACCAGAGGGGCAGTGGCTAGGTGAGGGCTATCAGACCCACTCTGTAGGCCGGTATCTCAGGGGATTGCCACGTGGTTCATCAGAAATTCCAAACATATGTGGAAAACCACATCCATGTAAATGGATGGGAATGTTATTCACTACCATAATGGCAGTAGCAGTGACGCTAGTGACTGATGTGTGCAGGGTCCTGGATGGGAGAAGCGGCATCCCATAGAGGAATGGCATCAGTTCCACATCCCAGATGAGTAGACTGAGTTCTGGGACACAGCTGATGAGGGACACACCCAGTCCACTTGTATAGGCAAAGAGCCATCAGAGGTTTGTCAGGACAAATGACATATAGGTCTCCTGTAGCCCCTTAGGCATTGTCTCTGTTCTGAAAAACCTAGAGGGTATGGGGTAAGACTGGGAGAGTCTAAGGACAGGAAAAAGGTGGAAGCGGGGAAGCATGAGAGACTGCTGGACTTGGGGGGGGGGTATACACTGCGAAACCTGGGAGGCAGAGTAGGTTTCCCACTGGTCCACTAGGGGTATGGTTGCTGAGCCCTGAATCCTGCAGCAAGAGCAGGAACCAAGGAACTCCTCTGTTCTTGGTCCTGGCATGCCACGTGGTTTGCTCAATTCAATCTTTATTGAGAACACGGTGACATGTTCTCAACCCCACTCTGCCTCTAAAACATGGTGGCCATCCAAGCGCCAGCTACTTAGTATTGGTCTCCCATCTCCAACCAGGGCCTGAGTGACATGATAGCAGTTGTAGGCCTAAGCACTCACTGGCTTCCCGACAGCTGGCGGGAGGCCCCCTGAGTGCTATGTAAGAAAGGACACATCGCCCTATTGAGCCTGGGAAGGGTCAAGGCCCCTCAGGCAGACATGCCAATAACATGGGAGAAGCAACACGGGGTCTTGCTCACAGGCCTGTCCCCCGTCCCAGCTCTGAAGGGGCGTGCGCCCAGCTCTGTGTTAAGTGGGATTTGTTTCCTTGCCGACCAGCTGTGAACTAATTACAAAAAGTTCTAACTAGTCAAGCGCCCTCTCCAAGCATATGTTCCCAATTAAGTCAAACTGCAGCTGATTTTAATCAATCTTCCTTGAAGCAGGCCAACTTGAAGACTCCTCCAGAGGGAAGGAAGAGAGCAGGAGAAGGCATCTGTACACGGAGCGCTCCAGTAGCTTGCTCCATCAAGGCACACGGTGGTGTTGGACACTAAGGGAGCACTCCCCAGTCCAGGTCAATCTGGATGCAGTTCTGAGGTCCACATAGAGGAAGCCCGGGTGCACTGGGCAGGAGGCAGAAAGGACAGTGAGCTGCACATGGCTGCCAGTAAGGCCTTAGACCAGGCTATCCCCAGGGACTCTCCTGCTGCTTCCTGAAGACCGATGAGACCCAAATACACAGGCGAAGATGAGGAGGGAGCAACAGCAAGTGGCATGAGTAATCAGGGGGTATCAACTATCAGTGTCCTCACCCAACCCCTGGCCCTCACCTCATAGTGTGGTAAGGTAGTCAACAAATATCCACCTCTAGGAGCAAAGGAGGTAGACTGGCTATCTAGAAACCTCTACCACTGCATTCTTTTAGGCTTCTCCATCTCCTATTTTTGAGATGGAAACTCAAGGAACCTCAGGATCTGCTCCACCAAAAGGAAAGAAACCAGATTCCACATGCTGTGCCCTCTTAGCCACATGTGCACACAAGCAGCTTATATGTGAACTCTGGGCTTCATGCAGCTGCTGTCAGCTGGGTCCCCACTCCACACCTACTTGGTGGATGGTTCTTGGATGCTGAGAGCAAAGCTATATACAAAGAGGGCCCTGAATCCTCTCCAAGCAGCCCCCTTGGGCAGGAGCAGTCTCCAGTAGTACAGTGGAGACCCCACTGTGCTCAAGGCCCACTTAGGACACAGAATTCTAGTCAACAACACTCATGCTACTTGGGATGCAGACCAGGCTAGGCATTGCCCATCATGGACACAGTGCTCATCTAGCACCCTCAATAACCAGGCCACGAGTCACTGCAGGACTCCTTTGAAAGGTGTTAAAGCCCAGAAATAGGAAAAAATGAAAAGTCATTTAGCTATGATCTGAGATGGTGCTAGGCTAAATGCCCAGGAAGACATCCCCAAGCCCACTTTAACACGGGCATCAGGACTCACCTGCCAGCAGCCCAGCTCTCTATCCAAGGACAGCAGTCCAATTAAACAGCACAAGATGACAAGTCTTGAGCTGTGCACAGTCCAGAGCAGTTCATGGCACCTCATTTTATCAAAGTTGTCACTTCTCCCATCTCCAGGCATTGGTAATAAAAGAAAGATTTGATTTGCCTCTAATAGGTGTCAAGATAAATCAATGGTCTGTCCAAAGTTTGGGTAACGGAAACATGCCAGTTTCTTACCACAGAACAATTTAGACAGGATGAGATAAACAAAAAACAAAGTAAAATGTAAACAGTGGTCCAACATCAGGACCATAGGTAGGAGGGGATAGGCTTAAACACCAAATAAGACACAACTCTCCCTTGGGTACCACACATGCCCATCACATCAGCCTCTGCAACAGAGACACCAGCTGGCCAGCAGGCACACAGCCAGCAGTGGAGAAGGGAAAGACACCTCTGGAGGAAGGGGACTGCAGGCCTATGGTAGGACATCCTCTCTGCTGGGCTCTGGGATGCTCACTCTCAACAACCAGGGGTGTGAGTATGAGGGTTTAGTGTAATCAGGTCAGTCAGAAATTAGTGATGAAGGAACCATGTGCACTCAAATCTAGGAAGAAAACAGGAGGTTGGGGTATGTCTGATGTGAAAAGCCAGTTTATTGCCTATTAGTTCTCACCTGTAAGGTGAACCTTTCAAGCTGTGCTTCCAGAACTTTCTTCTCTTCTTCCAGATGACTCCTCTCGCCCTCAAGTTCCTCAATCTTCATCCTATAGGGAGAGTAAGATTGTGATAAAGTACCAACAAAAGCCCACAATGGAGATGTTCTACTCTCTAGGTGAAGAAAATGTGAAAGGTTACAATAAACTGTGTTAACTATGATGTTGGGAATGACAGTAAGAAAAGGCTGTAAAAATATACAAGTATGCTTGCACAAGCAACATCTGTTCAAATGAAGAAGGTTCTGCCAACCACAAACAATGGGAGTGTGAAGAATTACCTAGAGGGAGTACATGTGAGACCTATCTGTGTCCTGTACCCTTTGTCCACTCCCTAAAAGCAATATATTGGAGAGGATACTGAAAACCAAGAACATGAACCTGGAGAGTCTCCAACATGATGGAGAGAAAGATCTCTGTAGTGTGGACATGGTTGATGCTTGAAGATAAGAGAAGAACCAAAACAAGAGACAGGGCAGGCTTTGATGGCTGTGCTAAGTCCCCTGATACTTTATGGGATCAGAGGTCAAGGAAAGATCAGTGGCCAAGAAAAGAATAGGGGCAGGCTTTCAAGCCAGAATGGAACAATCTTTCCACTTCCAGAAGGGAATTCCTGGAGTTATGGTTTAGGTCCAGGAGAGAATTAACTCTAGACATAGAACTGTCCAGGACAATTTTAGCAAATTTAAAAGCAAGATCTGAAAGAATACTCTCTCCATGAAATCTAGCTGTATCTCTGAAAGGAGCTCAAGATTTATACAAAAATGAAAATACCAGAACCCAAGAAACAAATATTCACACTGTCTACCACATCATCTAAAATTACAGACCTTAATAATTTATAGTGAGGAGAATAAACAATCAATAGGAACTACTCTATCATTGAAAGGTTTAACAAAGACAATGGAAGATACAAAAAAGAACAAAATAAAAAACACAATGGATAGGATTAATGACTTTGGCAGAGAAAAGGTTAGTACACAGGAAGATGGAACAAAGAAAACTTTCCAAACATGAAGAAAACATCACCAAACCAATACCTCAAAAACAGTGATCAACAAACAAACAAATATGGAAGCAATTCAAGAAGGAAAACAAAAACAAACATTTAAAAATGAAAAGAGCATCACTGAGTGGTAGGATAATTCCATGAAGAGTTACACATATGTGGAGTCCCTGATAAAGGGAGAGAGAGGGGAGAACACAAAGAATACTGCACAAAGTTCAAATCTGATGAAAATTACAAAGTCACAGACCCAAGAAACTCAACAAATTAAGAGCACAAGAAAACAGCACAAATTTAATTGCTTAAAATCAGTGATAAAGAAAAACAAAACTTGCAAACAGCACAAGAAAGATGCTACATATAGAAGATCAGAGCAGATTTCTTTTAGAAAAAAATACAAATGAGCAGCTAGGAGAAAAGTCCTTAAAATCAAGTTTAAAATAAACCAACCAGGATTCTATACCCAGTGAAAATATCTTTCAAAAACAAAAGCAAAGTAAATGTTCCCAGACATTAAAACACAGAAAAAGCTCAAACCAACAGACCTGATCTGCAAGCAATGTTGAGCAAGGTCCTACAGGCAGAGGAAAGTGACCCTGAATGGAAAAAACAGATCCATACAAAGGAGTATGGAGCAAAAGAAATGGAATGAAATATGTCCATGATATTTAAATCTTTTAAAATATTTAAATTACTATTTTGAAGAGATTGATTACTTACTGAGACTAATCATGTTTTGAGCTTAAGAAATAAGTATAAATGAAAAATGTATGATTACAATAGCATAAAGACTCAAGGGGAAAAGATATTTTATACATAAGGTTATATACAATGTGTGAAAAAGTATAACATCACTTGAAATTAAATTGTAGTGAGTGAGAAAGATATGCAGTACAGCCTGAAACAAGCCTAAAATAACAGTTACAACTAAAACACACACAATTACACACACACAAGAATAAAATAGAATCCAATTAATTAGAAGGCAGAAAATTGAGGAAAAGGGGATGAAGAGAGGGGACCAGTAGGAAATAGTAAAACAAGAAGATGAATACTAGTAACATTAATAACCACATTGAATGAAAATGATCTAAATACCCTCAATTAAAATGTAGAGAAACTATAAAAATGGATTAAAAACCAACTCAATTATATGCTGCCAGCAAAAAAGCACTTTGTATAAGAAGGCACAGACATGCGAATACTAAGAATAGACAAGGTGAAAGAATCTGCTAATTTCAGGGCAAAGAGCAGCACTCAGACCATTTCATAACCAGAGGTCAGGTAACTGAGAGAACAGAATAGTTCTACACATTTACACACTAAACGGGGAACAACGAAAAAGATGCCAAATGTATAGAACTGCAAGGAAAGACAAGTCCACAGTTAAGAGATTTTGTTGCCTCACAATGCAAGTGGAGACAGATTGTTAATGGCGGATCTGCTAGATTTCAATGTCATTCTTTCAATAACTGATACAACAATTAAAACCAGAACGAGAAAGCAGACTTGAGGATACCACCAACCCACTTGACTAACCAGTGTTTATAAGCAGTTGACTACAACAATGGGACACACAGACTTCTCAGTGGGCACAAGTTATTCATGAAGACAGACCTCCATGGGCATGGCCAAAGGAGGAGACACCATGTACTGAAAAGGAAATTCAAAATTACCTTTTGATTTTAGTAATTCAAAATATGTTCTGTGACCACAATGAAACGAAATTGGAAATCAGTCACAGAACGTGTCTGGAACACATCATTTACAGTAGCATCCAAAACCATGAAATCTGTAGAGACATGGCTGGGACAGCCATTAAAGGCCTGCACACTGAGAATGGCAAGGTTGTCAGGTAAGCGGAGAGAAATCAAAGCCAAGAGAAATATCTTTGCTTATAGGTGGAAGACTTGATATTGTTAAGGTTTCACTGCTTCTCAAACTATTCCACAGAATCAGAACAATCCCAGTGAAAAACCCTACATGTTTCTTTGTACAAACTGACAAGTGACAGACAACAAGCACACTGCCCTCCCCAGGATCTCGGCACCATCCCCACACTTGAGAGCACCCTGACATGTGCCCTGATGCCAGTGTTTTGGCATCACTGTAACAAGCTGCCTTTTATGGGACAGCTCCCTACCACTGCCCTGAGTGATCCCCTTCTCTCTTAAGGCAACTAGCACTGAGCTGCCAGGTTTGGGGTGGTCTGCCATGTATTGTAGGAAGAGTGAACATTAGCCAGAGAAGGAATTCTGGTACCCAATGCACGCTGAGTGTCCTATAGCTTACATCCAATCTACTAGAGAAGCATGCTGACCCTTATTTGTAAAGGGGGAAACTGAGGTCCAGAGAGAGTAGGCAACAGCTGGAAGGTGGCCTACGGATGCTGGCAGTCAGGTTCTAGTTCTGATACATTCCAAGCTCCTCAGAGGCAGAGATATGTGGCCACTTCCATGAACCCACCTTACATGGAAGGTTTATACATCTTTTTTTTTTTTGAGACTAGGTCTTGCTATGTTGCCTGGGGTACCACAGACTCAAGTTGCCCAGTGTGCTGTGGACTTAAGCAAGCCCAGCTTCAGCCTCCCAGGTAGCTGGGATTACAGGTGAGTGCCACGACGCCCAGTCTTTTTCGAGACTAGGTTTCGCTATGCGAAATCTCGAACCCGTGAACTAAAGCAACCCCAAGCCTCTTGCCTCCCAGCGCCTGGACAAAAGGCACGTGCCACCACACCCAGCTGGTTTATGCATCTTAAGGATGGATGAGATGGCTGAATGAGAAACCTTGCAAGGCTCCTTTTCAGACCAGGTATTATAGATTCTGATGACTTATAAGAACAATGTTCTCGAGGGCTAAATTCACGTAAGTGGATGTGTGCAACTACAGTCATATTAATAAAATGGCCTCTATAATCCATCCTGGCTGTCAGGGAATAAATCCATAAATAACACTTGTGTATGCATTTTTAAAACATGATATTTTCCTTTCCTTCTTCTCCCCTGTTTTTCAGGCAAACCGTTACTTTACTAAGAGAAAGGGAAAAAAAGAATGAATAAGTATGTGCATATGCTTGATCAAAAATGCAAAAAAAAACTATTTAAGAATGCTGATTTGCCTTTCAGATGGTTCAATGCAATCAGCTATGGAATAGGTTTTGTTTTTTTTTTAAAGAAAATTGAGGGTATAGACACAGTAAACTAGATGTCAGATAAGATAGATAAGATCGACATACAGATAGAGAGATAGATGCATGGATGAATAGATGGATAGGTTAATAGATGGACATAAGACAGATGAGAGGTAGAGATGGATGAACAAGTAGGTATACTGACAGATACATGATGGCTATATGGATGGGAGATAGCTGATAGATGGACAGATAGGTAACAGATGATGAGTGAATGGATGAATGGATGGGCAGACAGGTAGATCACAGATAATTAGAAGATGATGACTGATTGACAGACAGATAGGTGGACAGATGGACGGATGGATGGGTGGATAGAGTTGAGATCATCACTTTAGAGAACTAAGCCAGTAAAAGTTGACAGGAGAAATAAACCAGAAAGAGGGAGCTGTTATCTACCCTCAAACATTTATAATAAATTTACCACACATCCTGAAAAGTCTTAGCAAGAATGCTAGCTAGTTGGGGTTGGGGCCCCATGATAGAATTAGTGCCACTGTACCAAAAGGTAGCAGAGCACTACTGGGTTTTTCATTTCATGTTAGGACACATGAACCAACATGCTACTGATTTCAGGCTTCCAGGCTCCAGAAATGTAAAACAGCGTACTTCTGTTTTTAAATCACCCAGTTGATGGCCTTTTATTATGGAATTCCAAGCAAACTAAAACAGGTTGAGCTCAGTTAGATAGCTGCCTATGTGTCGTTAGGTTAATTCACATATTATTTTCTCACACTGAGCATAGGCATTTAAAAGCTTTTCTGGGGCTTTCGGGGGATGGAGTATACAAGGTACCCTTTCTTTCCCACCAATAGGAAGTCTAGACAGTTTATGCATGGGGCACACACATTACAGGTGGATAAGAGACAGCACCTGGATTATGGGGAGCAGCTGTTCTCTCCTGCATTCCCTGAACTCCACACAAGGGAAACAAGGCAGTTTTATCATGAAGCACATCAGCCTATGTTGGCTGAGCTACCTGGTCAGCAGTGCTGATCATAAAAATAAAGACTGGGAAACTGTCATAGATCAGAGGAGGCAGGGAGGGAAACCCTAAATCAATGAGGTCCCTGGATTAGACATAAAATGGGCAAACTGACAAATTTGAATAAAGCTTAGAGATCAGTCAACAGTAACATACTAATGACACATGTACTGTGGTAATAAAAGATGTTAATCATGAGAGAAAAAAGATGAGGAGTATATGGGAACTCTCCAAGGTTTTACTATAAACTAAAATTATTCCAAAATGAATAGTAATCTATAAAGGAGGAAAGGTAGGCATTAAGGAAGGGAGAAAGAGAAGAAATGAAAGGGGAGAAGGAAGAGAAGAAGAAAGGAAAGTTGCAATGGTTATATTACTATAGGATACAGAACTCAGAACAGATAGTTCTATAATTGCTAGACAATCAAATAAAAATAAAACTGACATAAAGGCAAAAGGGTTAATTCACCAAGAAAATACAAACCCTTTTCTCTCTTTACACTTTTAAAAGAAGAGTTTTAAAATATATGCCCCAGGGATTAAAATGATGTGAAATATATATAAATAAATTATTCAATTAATAAAAAATAAAATAAAATATGAGACAAAAGATGATGGGCCTGGGAGGAGAAACAGATATTGTATCTGAGAATCCACATTGTATCTGGAGACATCAAAGTTGCTTTGCAACAAACATGAGAAAAAAGATTAGCAAGGCTACAGCAGATACCATCAACCAACTGGATCTAATTGAAATTTATAGAACACATACCCAATTACTAAAAGATACACATTCTTTTAAGTATAAAGAAAACATTCTTTGAAATAAACAAATCTTAACCAATTTAACTGAACTGAAATTATACAAACTATATTCACAAACCACAATGGAATCCAACCAGGTATCAATAAGAAAAAGATATCAGAAAAATTTACAAACATTTGAAATATAATGACATCAAAATAACACATTACTTAAATGTGCTATCTAACATAGTTAGAAAGTATTTTTAGCTGAATGAAAATGAGATTATATCAAAATCTGTGAGATGCAAATGAAGAAGTGCTTAAAGAAAAAATCTGTAGCCTTAGTGCTTATATTAAAAAACAAGACCTCAGATCAATAATCTAAGTTTCAACCCTAAGAAACTATGGAAAAAGGGGGTGCAGGGAACAAATTCAAAGCAAACCAAAGGGAGGATTTAACAAAGAATAGCAACTGATGAAACAGAAAAACAGTAAAGAGAAAAAAAAAAATCAAAGAAACTAAACACAGGTTCTCAGCTGGAGCGGGCGGGGGAGGGGAGGTGGTGGGTGACTCCCAGGGACTGAAATGATGTGAAATATATATAAATAAATTATTTAAAAAAAGACCAATTAAACTGCAAACCTCCAGCAAGCCTGACACCCCCACCAGAAAAAAAGACATCCTAGACATGCAACCAAACCAAAAAGGAACATATGTGACAATTCCACACATAAGCTTGACAAGTCAGAAGGAATGCAGTCTACAGAATCTACAATATACTCATAATCAAGCAAGACAAAATACGTAACCCGAGTATTTCCTATTAAAGAAATTGTCAAAAACTTTCCACAGAAAAAATATCCACAACTATATGGTTTAGTAGGAACAAAGGAAAAACAATGCCAGTTCAACATAATCTCTTCCAGAAAACAGGAGAAAAAGGAACACGTCCCAACTCATTCATGAGGCTAGCATTATGCTGATAGAAAGCCAAACAAGGATGGTGGAAGAAACAAAAACTACAGACCAATATCTCCCAAGAATATGAACACAGAAAACATCCACGTTCAGTAATAAATAACAAGAACAATATATTGTATCCTTGGAGGATTTATTTTGTGATGTCAGGTTGATCTAACACTGAAAAACAAATCAACATAACCTCCCACATTGTTATTCTAAAAGTAAAAAAAAAAAAAAAAAAAAAGGATCATATCAATTGATTCAGAGAAAAAGAATATGACAAAAGTCAACATCCCTTAATAACACAAAAATAATAAGAATAGAAGGGAACTTCTACATCTGGATAAATAAGATGTTTATCAAGAATACTAAAATCCCACATCTGGAATCATCTGGAAAGCTGGTGCATTCCCTCTAGATGCCCACCTTGCTGCTCCATTTCAATATCACACTGAAGTTCTAACCAGTGCACAACAGGAATAAACAGCTTGGAGGCAAAAAGCTTGAAGAACATCCAAAATTCACCAAGATTACAGTCAACAGATTACCTATGTAGAAAATCCTAAGAAATAAATAAAAAATAAGACCAAACAAAACCAAAAATAAAATAAAACTGACCCTCTCAGAATTGACAGGTAATTTAGTAAGGTTGCAGGAGACAAGATGAGCAATTCAAAACTCAATCTTATTTCTGTATAATAGTAATGTACAATAGCAAACCAAAATAAAACAAAATTTATAGGTGATATAAAAAGATATCTAGATATAAATCTATAAAACATATGCACAGCCTGTATGCAAGAAAGTATAAAATGCTAATGAAATAAATCAAAGACTTAACTAGAGACAAATAAGATGGTCATATGGAGTGAAAGACCCAAAATTGTGAAAAAGTCAATCCTTCCCCAATTGATAGATTTAACACAATACAAATCAAAAGTGCAACAAGATTTTTTTTTATATAGCTATAAACTGATTCTAAAATTTGGACAGTCAAAGGAATTAGAACAGCTAAACCAATTTTGAAGAAGAATGAAATTAGAGGAACCACAGTACTTACTAGATTTTAAGACTTACTGTAAGGCTACAAGACCAAGACAGGGAAGGCATAAATACAGAACAATACAGCAAAACCAGACTCTAAAAATAGAAACAGAAATATGCCCAACTAATTTCTGATAAAGGCATAAAAGCAATTCAGTAAAGGAGGCCAGCCTTTACCATAAATGGCACTGGCAACTGAAAGTCTGTAGGAAAAGACTGTAGGAAAAAAACAACTTAAAGAGAAAATAAACCTTAATCCAAACCTTACATCTTACACAAAATTTACATTGGTATGGACTAGAGACTTAAATATAAAATGTGAAACTCTAAAACCTTTAGAAAAAGGATAAAATACTAGATGGTTAGTATTAGGTGAGTTTTCAGATACAGCATCAAAAAAGAAGCCCATGAAAGGAAAAATTGCTAAACTGAATTTATCAAAATTAAAAACTTGTTTTACTTTTGTTAAAGTATTGGTAAGAGAATTAAAAACAAGCAACAAACTAAGAGAAAATGTATACAAATCATGTATTTAACAAAAATATCCAAAATACATAGGAGTTCAAACAAAGGAGTTCAAAACTTCAGGGGCAAGCTATGAAAACAGATTAGATGAAACAGAAGAGCAAATCAGTATCTTTGAAGACACAAAAATAGAAAGAACCAACAAAAAGAAAGATAAATACCAAAGAAGATAGAAGGAAAACTCAAAGAGATTTTGGATACCTTGAAGAAAGGAAATACTAGAGTAACTAGAATCCCAGAAGAAGAGTCATAAGAACTGAAAATATATTTAAGGAAATAATAGAGGAGAACTTCCCAAAACCTGAAGGATATGAGAATATACAAGAAGCCAGAAGGGCATGAAACTACCTCAATGAAAGGAAAACCATAGCAAGACACATCATTGTAAAACTTCCAAGAGTTTAAGATAAAGAAAGAATAATGAAATTGTCTAGAGGAAGGAAACAGATAACATACAGAGAAAAACCTATTAAACTGACTGCAGATCTTTCTGAACAGACACTTTAGGCAAGGAGGGACTGGAGCATGTATTGAAAGAACTCCAAGAAAAAAAATGCCAACAAAGAATACTCTACCCTCCAAAGCTCTCCTTCCTTTATGAAGGAGAAATAAGAACCTTCTCAGACAAGCAAAAATAGATAAATAAACATATTTAGCCTATATATATATATATATATCCAAAATAAATTGCAAAATTCAACAGTATGTTAAAAAAATTGTAAAATAAAAAATTTGACACACTTCAAGGAGGATGTACAGATGACAATTAAATACATGGAAAGATATTCAACATCCACAATCAATTGGAAAATACAAGAGATAAACTATATATCTAGAAGAAAGGCTGACAAAAATATATTGTCAGTTCCAACTGCTGATGGAGATGTGGAAGAACTCAAGTCTCATCATTTTCTGTTCAATAAAATAACAAACCACCATGCAAAACTAAATGCACTTGCAACATATTACCTGAAATTTCAATACTGGGTATCCAGGCCAGAGAAATAAAAATTTATGGCCATTCATCAATACATCAACAGTAACTCTAATCATAATTATCCAATCTTAAAAACAACTCAGATATCTTCAATAAGTGATTGGATAAAAATATTTTCAAACAGTGCTACAACAACATAGGATGTTACCCAAGAGTAAAAAGGAGCAATGTTGACCAGGTAGAAAATCAACAAAGAGGTAGAGCATTTGAACAGTAAAGTCCTGTGGACAAAGACACAATAGCAGAATACAGGCTTGTCAAGCACAAAAGGAAGAGTGTCAAGAACAGACCATGTGTGAGGTCACAAAATAACTTCTAATGATTAAATGTATCAATTTAATGGGACTAACTCAAAAGAATAAGTTAAAAATTGGTAACAGAAGGAAAATTATACAAATAGATGAACATACTCAACCAGTGATTTAAAAATGGAAACATGAGGGTAATTAGAAATTACTTGGAGAAGAATAAAAAACAAAACACTGGATAGCAAAATAAAGATAACACAGTGAAAACAATGTTCAAATAGGAATTTGCAATCATAATTGTCTACAGTAACAAAGAAGACTTCAAATCAACAATATAAGTGCACACCTTAAAACACTTAAAAACAAAAAACTCAAAGCTAGTAGAAGGGGATGGAAAGAGCAGAAATGAATGAAACAGGGAACAGATAAACAGAAGAAAACAATAAAGCTATAACCTAGTGATTTGAAAAGATCAAACTGACAAACCTTTAGCAGGAATAACTAAAAAAGAAGGAAAACTCAAATTATTTATTTAGAAATGAGAGGACATTATTAATGATTATGCAGAGGTGCTAAGTGAATACTATGAAATTTTACACACAAATTAGATAATCTAGATGAAGTGGATAAATTACTGAGAACACAAATTAACAAAACTGACTCAAGAAGAAATAGAATGTTGTGAACAGACCAAAAATGAATCATATCCAGCTCTGTTTTTTATTGAATTATTTATTCTATTGTTGTCTGTAAGTCTTTAAATCTATTTTAAATATTAACCCCTTGTTGGTTATGGCATGTGCCAATATTGTCTTACATTTTCTTTCACTGTGTAAAAAGTTTTTAATTTGAGATAATCCCAATTATTTTTGCTTTTATTTCTCTTGTTGTAAGGGTCAAGTCTTCAAAGATGTCTTTTATCACTAATGTCATGAAATATCTATTATCAGAATTTTCTTCTATTTTATTGCTGTAGCTCTCAGAACTAACCTTCAGTCCATTTGGAATTTATGTGTGACTGGAGAGTAATCCAGCGTCACTGTTTTGCATGTGGCCTTCCAATTTCCAAGAACCACTTATTAGAGAACTTTCTTTTCTCACTGTATGGCTGTGGCTGTTTTATCATGAATTAAGTATTAATATTTACAATTTCTGGGCTTTTGATTCTGTCCTATTAATCTTTGTGTCTAGTTTTATGCTGATACTGTATTATTTTCAGTATTATTGCTACATGATATAAAGTTAAGTAAAATAACATCTATTTCTTTCCTTTTTTCTCAGGCTTGCTTTTGCAACTTGAGGCCTTTTGTGGTTTCATTACATTACTTTTTACTCAATTTCTCTGAAAAACACTGCTGGTGTTTTAATGGGGATTACATTTAATTTGCATTATTTTAGATAGGACAATGATTATACTGATTCTCTCCATGACTGAGCAGGCATCCATCTCTTATGGTGCTCTCTAAGTCCTTGAGTAGCCTATAGTAGTTCCTGTTGTACAGGTCTTGGACCTCCTTTATTAGGTTGATTCCAAGATATTTAATTCTTTTTGAATTATATAATTATTTCCTTTTCCTTCATGTTCATTGCTTGTATAGAAAAAGATCTGGATTATGTAAACTGCTAGTAAGGTCTTCTTTAATGGTTTGATAGAATTTATTTGGAAAACCATCTGATTCTTATTTTTTTTTTTTTTTGTTTTGAGGGAAATATTTTTAACTGCTGTTCAATTTCTGATTGTGACATTTATTCCACTTTTGTTTCTTTCTAGTTTAGTCTTTGCCAGCTATACTGATCTAAAAATGTGTTCATTTCTTCAGTTATCAAATTTATTGGCATGTAACTGTTCATAGTAATATCTTGTGACCCTCTGAATTTTTATGCCATCTGTGGCAACTTCTATTTTATTTCTGATTATATTTATTAATATTTGCTCCTTTTGTTTGCCTACCTAGAGGTTAATCTTATTATCATCTTGAAAAACCAATTCTTATTTACACTGATCTTTGTGCAGTCCTTTGGATCTCTATTTCATTTTTTCCAATCTAATTTTTATTACTTCTTCCTTTTCACTGACTTTGTCTTGTTTGTTCCTTTTTTCAAGTTGTTTTAAGGGTGTAATGTATAAACTTTATTTGAAATTTCTCGTTTCTTAATGTGGGTCTATAAAGCAATTATCTGTCTTAAGACGACTTTCCTGCATCTCAGAAATTCTGATAGTCACCTTTCTTTTTGTTTTGGCTCCAGTCCCATTATCTTATGTATTGCTTCTGTGAATTTGTTTGAAGGTTACGCTATGTTAGTATAAGATGGACTGTTTTGTGGTACACTGGAAAGGTCTCATCTCAAATGCACCATGTTGGGCCACACAGTTACTCTCTCCAGTTCCTCACATGATATTCAAGGCGAGTATCACTTCTATTTGTTGTTTTTTTTGCTCTATAATAACCACTTTAGCACCTCTCCCATGGCCACAGTGGTACTGATATTTCCAGATTTTTTTTTTATTTTCAGTGATGCACTTTATCCTTCCTTCTATCTTGAATACTAATGTGGAAGGATAAAGGGTTCCAGGCTAGAAATCTTTTCTTTGAGTAAATATCTTCTGCCATTCTCTTCTTGTTTATAAGATTTTTACTCAGAAGTCCAGTCTAATTGTTCCTTTATCGGGCACCTTTTCTTTTTCTGATTATTTTCAGCATTCTATTCTCAACACTGGTTTTTTAACAGTTTTAATATGTCTTGAACTGTGTCTGGCTGGTATATATTCATTTATTTTGGGAAGAGGGGTGCTCTTTAGGTCTTTTGGATCAAGACATTTGATTCATTTCCCCAACTGAAATGGTCTTCAGCAATTATTTCCTTAAATAAATTTTCTATGCCTTTGTATTTCTATCTCCTTCTGGAAACTCCATGATACAGATGTTATTTATCTTTAGGTCATCCCAAAGGATTCTTAGACTATTTTCATTTTTTAAATTCTTTTTTCCTTTGCTGTAAAAAACAAAGAGACATTGTATCCTCACACTGTGTTTTTGAGTTTACTTATTATTTGTGTTTGTTGGTTGCTGAGATCTTCTATTGAAGGGTCACCTCCAGTGAACATCAGATATTTAAGCTTCCTACACTGCTGTGGGTACCAGAGTTGCATGGTAGGGATCCTCAGTAATCCCCTCCTCTACCCCAACTCCACAGCCTAAATTCCATGTGTAGGCTGGTGAAGCCTGGACCTCTAGGCTATGTACATTTGAGCATTAGATGCAGTATTGGGCATAGTGTTCACTTAGGGTCACAAGCTGGGAGCTGCTTTGCTTTTCCAGTGCAGAGCATTCTCCTGAGGTGTCTTCTGTTGTCACAATCCAGGAACTTAAACTCTGGTTAGTAAAAGTAGCAGTTTGTTCTCTTGGTTTTGGGTCTGGGTGGGGAGTGGGAGGGATATCACAGACTCAACCTGCAAATACTTTCTTCTATCAGGAGATACAGATGATCTGATTTGGCTCTTCCTGTCCATTTGGGCTCTAGATATTCTATATTGGGAGCCTAAGACTCAAGCCAGTGATCATCACTCTGCATCCCTGCTCCTAAAAGCGCTCCAGTTAGTGTACGCTCTATTCTGTGCACCAAGTCTATGCACCCCCTTCCTTATCCAGCACAGAGTCAAGTCTTCAAAGACCCTGAAAGGGATGTGTACTTTGTGTGGCTGTGGAGTGGCTGACATGGCGGTGGTAAATCCCTTTCATGCACTGTACTTTCCTGGTATGCCTACAAATAAATGCAGTTCAATTAAAACTTTCCTTCCCCTTTTCACTGAACCATAGCTCCTGCTATATGCTGTAGTCATCTGTTTATTTTTCAGGAGTTATTAACTTTGTTCTACTGCAATTTAGTTGTGAATATATGGAAAAGGCAAGCCCAGCATCTTTACTCCGCTGCCATCCTGTGGGATTCTAGCCATCTTTATCTTTTAGTTGGGGCATTTAGATCATTTACATTGTAATTACTGATTTACTAGTGCTCAAACTTAACAATTTGTTCTGTTTCTAACTTGTTTCTTTTCTGTTGCCTTTCTAATGGCTTACTTGAACATTTTTTTGAATCTCACTTAATTTATAATGATTTTCAGTATACTGAATTTTATAGTATTCTTAGTGGAGGTTTTAGTTAATAAAACATACAAATGTAACAAGCAGCCATGACACTTTACCCACTTCAGTGATAAGTGGAAAAGTGACTTCCATACAGCCCCTCCCTCCCCCCCTGCTTTCTGGAACTGGCTACAGTGGTGTCTCCTGTAGTTCACTGAGACCACCATGTACCAGGATGCTATTGTTCAGTCAGGGGAGGGTATTTAAGAAAGGGTCAAGGTGAGGGATGAGTCTTTACCAACCTCATTTTTATCTATTCCCTTGTTCTTCTTTACCGCTGGACACACCAAGCCTCCTCCCACTAATACTTCCTTTTATTTGGAAATTTCTTTAACCATTCTTTAAGGGGAGGTCTGTGAACAACAAATTCTCTTACTTTTACAATGTCTGAGAAATGTCTTGATTCTCCTTTCATCCCTGACAGATATTTTCACTGCCTGACAGTTCTTTACTCTTAGAACTTGAAAACTGTTGTGCGCTTCATTCTGGCTTCTGGTTTCAGATGAGAAATCTGCTGTCACTCAAATCAGTGTTCCCTGTGGATAATATAGTTTCTCTCTGGATTCTTTCAACATTTTTCCTTTGTCTTGAATTTTCAGAAGGCTAATTAACATGTGTCACGATGTGAATTTCTTTGGTTTCATACTTTGTGGGGTTCACTCAACTTCTTAAATCTGTCAATTTATGGCCTCACCATCTTGAGAAATTTTCAGTCATTATTTCTTCAGGTATTTTCCTAGCCCCACATCTTTCTCTACCCAATCTGTGACTCCAATTAACTGAACACTGTTTTGCTCAACTGTACTACAGACCTCGAGGTCATTCTTACTGTTTTCCGTCTACTGTTTTGATTAGGTCATTTCTACTAACCTCTCTAATTTCATGGATTCTTTCATCTCCAATCTACTGATGAGTCATTCCAGTGAGGTTTTTATTTTAGGTCTGTATTTTCCAGGTCTATAATTTCCATTTAGTTCCCCTTTTCTTAAGCCTTTGTTTATTGAAGTGTACCATTTCTTTCCTTTGCATAAGTAAGATTGGTAACTGTTAAATGTTTTAATTATGGTTAAAGTCCGTGTTCAACCATTCCACCATCTGAGTCACCATGCTTTGAAAGCTGTCTTTTCCATAATGATTGATGGTATGATGAGGGGCCATGTACTGCATTCTGGACACTGAGCATTACATTCTATTAAGTATGCATCATAATCAATCTTCCACAAGCAGGCAGTCATCCTATGTAGGTGTGGTGCCAGTCCAGGTGTCAGGTGGAAATTCTACAACCCCATGGAGCCTGTTGACCCAGTACTAGAACAAGAGGACCCCTCTGCTGGATCCCACTAATATGACAATATCACACTGAATGTGGGCCATCTTCCACAGTCTCACTGTTATAGGCTAGAAAAGAGGGTCTGAACTGTCTGACTGGGTCACTGGGAAGAATGGGGTTACCACTTCCTACCATCATGCTCTCTCAATGATATCACAAAGTGTGTATGAGGGACTTAGCTTTCCATCACCCCAAAATCTCTGTGGCAGGAAAATTGGAGCAGTGTCTTCTTTTGGTAAATGGGGATGGGGACCATCTCCTATCCAGCTCTGTTGATTCCCAGGCACTGGAGTTCTACCTGCTCTGGAGGCTAAGGTGAATGGTGAGCTCACTTGGCTCAGATGACACTACTGAATGGGAGAGGAAGTGCTGCTGCTTGCTGTCAGAGAGGAGGGGCCAGGAATGGCATAGGTTTTTTCCTTGGCATTTGGCTGAAATAGGGTAGGGATAATGAGAAAGGCATCCCATTCTGTCAGATGCCCTATTCCTCTTTAGCTGGGGAACAAGCTTTTCTTGGACCTTTCTGTGTGCATGTGTGTATATGTCTGTGTGTATGTGTGTTCACTGGTTCAGATTAGTGCTTTTTGTGGTTCCTCTTGCAGATTCATGTTCAACTATTCATGTTCAGCTGTTGAGAAGAAGCCACAGGAGTAGAATTCACCCAGATACTACTGTGCCCAAGGAGCTGCTTGTCCATCACCCCCCCATCCCC
Organism: Uropsilus gracilis; assembly: GCA_004024945.1. Lineage (NCBI taxonomy): Eukaryota > Metazoa > Chordata > Mammalia > Eulipotyphla > Talpidae > Uropsilus > Uropsilus gracilis. The sequence continues at coordinate 88,316 of PVHY01000243.1, forward strand.
ATCATCAGCATATACTTAGGCAGATTGTTCAGCATAAAAGACAAGGGCCAAGCTAAGCTGACAGAAAGAAAGCAACTTAGAGCAGAGAGGAAACTTCAGGATATACTACTATATGTTATCAACAAAGTAAAGAGTAAAGATAAGGACAGGCTGAAACATTTGAGAAGATTTTATAGAAAATTGAACACAAAGATGGAAAGAAGATCAAAAATAGAATTTAAAAGAGAGAACTACTACAGGAAGTTCAACATCCAAATAATAGTAATTTTAGAAAGAAGAACTGAAGGAATAAGAAATAATCAATGAATAGTTCAAGAAAATGAAGGGTAGGAGACAGTGGACTGAAAGGCTATCACCAGATACAAAAGCAGCCCACACCCATGTCTTTGTTAAGTTCTAGAATCCTGAGAATAGAAGAAGATGCTTTAGGTCCTGAGAGGAATCCAGACATCTAGAAGAACTCAACCCTCTGCGCAGTGCCTTTCTCCAGCACAAGTCCCTGCAAAGAGCACCATGTCTTCTGCAAGGTCACCAGCTCCTGGATATAGTAGCTGAGTAGAGGGTTGCAAAGGTGCCCAGTGTCCTAGATCACCAAGTCTTGCTAACATACTCTTTACTGCTAAAACTTCTTGCTAAGAACATGGAAACAACCCAAATGTCCCAGAACAGATGAGTGGATGAAAAAGATGTGGTATATATACACAATGGAGTATTACCCATCAATTAAAAATGACAAATTTGATGAATTTATAGACACCTGGATGTACCTAGAGGAAATCATTCTAGCAGAAACGAGTCAGATAGAAAGGGACAGAAACCAAATGGTTTCACTAATATATGGTCAACCAAATGAAACTACACAAGGGGAGAGAGGAGACCAGCTGGAGCGGGCAGGGAGGGGAGGTGATGGTGATGGGTGACCCCCAGGAACTGAAAAGATGTAAAAAAAAATAATAATAATAAAGCAGATATTGGTTAAAAAACAAAAAAAAAACTTCTTGCTACTAATGGGAAGGGCTATGAGCCTGAAAAGTCTCCTGAAGGATTGCCCTCGTCTTGCATCAAGCCTGGAACACTGTCGTGGTCAGGAAGCTCATGGCAGACACCTTCTGAAAAGGGTTTCAAGTCTTGCACACCAGGGATCAAGAGCACCTTATCTTGGTTATAATCGCCTTCCAAATGGATCACTGACTCAGGTGTACATACCCAGGCCCAGACAGAAGGCTATGCTCAGCAGCAGGAAACAGAGGGAACCTAGCTCTGCTTTCTATGCACTAGCTTTCAGTGGTGATTCTGCAGCTTTATCTTCTGTACACATGCCCATATCTAAGATCAACCAATGGCTTATGGGCAAAAGGCCCTGAATACCTGGTTGCAGATTTATGAGACAGAAAATAGGGTCATCTGAGAAGGATGTGTTTAATAAAAGGATAGTAGGAACCTCATAACCCTATTATCTGGAAAGGGCATGGATGGGGATGATAGGCACTGTGCCATCCTTATGAGGATGTCCCAACAGTAAAGGTCCCGCTGCACCATGTATCTCAGGGTGAGCTTTACATGTGCACATTTACTATATCACATATATATTTAGCACATACAATTCACATATAACAAGTTGGTGCGGTGCTCTCAGAACCTGGATGAACATGTTAGCAAGACACAGATGGCAGGTGTGTGCACCAGAGGATATGCAGGTATTGGCACAAGGAGTTGAGTATTTGGAAAGACTGAGAGTCTATCCAGTTGTTAAATCTACAGCCAACATTTAGGATTTATTGGAGCTATTTGACAGCAGAAAGAATACAGATTTGTTCCAGCTGAAAGGGTTCTTTGGCTACTTCTACTTAAATCTTTACTGAAGCTTTCTTTGTTAAACAGTTATGTTTTATAAGTGTGTGTAGACATGTATATATATATATATATACATAACTTTACATGCGCACATTTCCTATATCATATACATATTTAGCACATAAAGGTACACATAACAAATCTGTGAATGAATGACAAAAGCAAAGTTCCCCTCCTCACTGACTGCTGTGCTTACGGTGGAGGGCACCAGGCAGAGTCTGCTGGGTGGTGATCAGCAGGCTATCTGTTGTCCTCTCTGAGGTGAACATCTCAGAAAAGACTTTCAGGAAAAGCACTCTGTGTGCCAGAAGAGCCTATCAAGAAGTGCTGGGGTGTCAGAGGGATCAGGAAGAAAAGCGAAAATGTTCTCTGGGAGATGTGAGTTGTGTTTCCAATCTTGTCTGAAACACAGATGCAAGGTGGTGTGGTCACACATCGGTGTGGTTGTTGCTCTGGGAGCAATTATCTTCTGAAATAGGGTTGGTTCTGCATCACCTCTGAACAAACCCATGCTCTGATCCCCAGGCTGCTCCTGGAACATTAGGGGAAGCAGAGGGGTTACTCCTATTTGTTTCCTTTTTGCTGGCAAAAAAGACAGGTCCCACAAGACAGCGCTGTGACAGTATTCTGCTCTCCTCTGAGTGCTGGAACACTGAGAGCCTCAGCTGCCACGCTGGCCTGAGAAATAATTCTGAAAAACACTCAAGTCAGCTGAGACAAGTCTCTGCAGACAGGAAGCCAAGGGGATGGAAATGTGACTGAAAAAGGAACTATCTTCCAGGAAGGTGATAGAGGAGAGACATGACGGAGTAGCAGGTGCTGATGGGGAGAGAGAAGTTGCAGGAATACCTACCTGAGTGAGCTGACTTCCTCCCTGGAGAATAAGAATCCCTGCTCAGCAGAACCTGATTGAGACTTCAGCATCTTCAGCTCCATTTCCAGCTACGAGAAACACAGAACGAGGGTTCACTGGGTGAGTGCCACTGGAGCTGCCTCTGCCCAGGCCCAGATACACAAAGGCTACTAGTACCCAATGGCCCTGGGAAGACGAGGGCGGGATCCCACCCAGTGAAGGAAGCAGGTGGAAGGAGATCATATCCTGGTTGCCTTGTCTCCTGCTCCCAGACTTTAAAGCATTTCTGCTTCTCCAAATAGGCTCTTTATTTCTTAGCAATTCTAGACTCCAGCAATACAATCATTTGAAGTAAGTTGAGGGGAGCCAGCAAAATCTTAGGAAAAGGGGGACACAGCAGTTGGAAGGAACATATTGTAAATTTACCAATACTTTTGATCTGTTGTAAGACCATGATATTCTAATTATTTTCTACTTGAAGTTCATCTACAGAACAGGCAGTGTGGAGAAAGCTGGAAGTGGACATGGATTTCAACCTTCTCTAACACACCTAAGGCTATATGGCATGGCAGTCAGAAGCCAGAAGGTACTGAAGGCTGACGACAGCACAGGTAGATTCTACTTCTGGTCTTGGGCTCATGAAGGGCAGGGCAGACCCAAACACAGTGGTGGGGTTTCTGACTCAAGGACCTTCCTGGCTCAACTAAAGCAGGACCCCATTGTCCTGGGCTTCAAAGGTCCCTCTGAACAGAGATTCCCCAAGGAGAATGGGCAATCCACTGACCTCCCAACACTGCCAGCAGCTTTGGTTCATACTGGAGGCTCATCAGCTGGCTCAGAATCAACTGTCATCAGACTGGGCTCTGACCATTCTTCAGCTCAGTCCCAGAGCTTTCCCTCCATGCAACCTTCATCCCCATGGCAAGTCAACCAGTAAGAAGCAAGCAGGGCCAAAAGACCTGATTCTGCCCCTCCCCAGCCTGCACCTCTGGCTTTGTGTGCTTTCTCACTGCCAGCACCTGAAACTCCTGCTTTGTGGCTGCTCTCCTAAAATGGTGCCCCCTTTCCTCACCCCCACATGAACGCTCTGGGGTCCAGGGCTGTGTATCAGGGCTGTGTCTGGTGGGTTTGTGTGTTTATCTAATCATGATTTGTCTGTCTGATGATGGTATGCCCAGTTCCTAAACCAAAACAGGCTCTCAGTAACTACTTAGTAAATGAAAGAATCTCTGGGAAGAGGCAGCATCTTCAGGGTGTAGATGCAGGACCACAGACCTGAGGGCTTAGGTCTTCCACGCAGTCAGTGTCCACCGAGCTATGAGTTACTAGGTTCCTCACATACTTCCCTCAGTCCTTATGTGATGTCCCAATTCAAGCACAAAAGTGACCACTTGGGCAAGATGGCTCTAGGGCAGGTTATACTGTGTGGATGGATGTGGATGGATGCTACTGATTTCTCTAGTAGAATTCTCAGATGAAACTGACATGGTTTGACACATTTTCCAGTTCTTTTCCCCACACAAGGGCAGGAGTAGTTATTTTGTGACCTTATAATAACTGGTCTGTTTAAAACTTCTAAAAGTCAGTATTGATAATTTTCCTAGGCAACTATTTGATTTGGGTGCTTAAATCTGAGTTGTGATATAATTCTTATTTCTTTTTATAGACTTTGTGCAGAACTCATTTTTAGATTTTTGTTTTATTGTTTTCACTACTGAGGTAAAGCTAACACACAGTTAAGTCAGTTAAGTGTGGGAGGTATACAAAGTATCTGGCCCAGTGACTTTGAAAAATTCCATACCTGTGGAATGCGAACTGATCAAGATTCAGAATTCTCAGCACCCCAGAAAGCTCTCATGCCCCCTCTCAGTCAATAACACCCAAGGTAATGACTCTTGTTCCATCTTTTGGGTGGCAATACTTTCTATTAATTTTTTACTAGGATTGTATATAATTTATGTTTTACTGGCTTTATTTAAAAGCATAGTTATTTGGATGCATTATTTCTACCATTTTTCATTTTCTTATTAACTTCTGCTTTGATCTTTGCAAATTCCTACCTTTTGCTTTACTAAGGTTTATTTTGTTTCCTTTTCTAATTTCTGGAGCTGGATGTTTAATATATATATATATTCATTCATTCTTGCTCAATAGTATAAATATTTAAACCTGTGCTTTTTTCTTCTGAGCAATGTTCTAGCTATTTCCCACAGGCTTTGGTGAGAGATGTTTTTATGATGACTATTTTCTAGATTTTACGCACTTTTGAACTGTGCTTTTTTTTTTTAAACTCAAGTATTATTTAAAATAGTTCCTTGCTCTGTTTATGTTTCCTTTTAAATTTCCAAGGGTTAGGAGTTTTTGCTTATTTTGGTTTTGTTCTTAATTTCAGATTTCATGACACGGTGATCAGAGAAAGCTGTATTAATTCTACCTACTTGAATTTATACAGGGTTTATTATCTAATATATACAGTTTATTTTGATGAATGGTTCTTATGAGTGCATTCTAAAAAGTGTTCTTTAGTTTCAAGCTTAGGAGTTTAACATATACATGTTAAACAGAAATTTTATTTTTATGCTTGGCCCACTTTCTACATCATGGATTAAAAAGCAAAATAAATTCTCCTACTACACTGTCCTTGATAATTTCCATCATTTCTGCTTCTTTTTATTATCAGTGATTTGTTAGCTGATGCACCTTTATTGTTGAAAAGTACCTATCTCTGATTTCTGTAATTTTTTTGGCTTGAAATCAAATTATCTGCAGTCAATACTCAATGTTTACAACCACCTACATTGCTTTTGCAGCCTCCATTTCTCAGCGTTTTATGGTTTTACTTTGTAACCCAATCAGAAAGTCTTTTCCTTTTAATAGGATAGTACAGCTGGTTTATATTTTGATTTAACAATGCTTGGGTCTATTTTTGCTACATTATGTTTTGATTTATAACTTTTAAAACTTTTAAACTTTTAAAACTCATTCTCTTGTGTGTGTGAAATTTTCTTGATACTTAAAGAGGTTTGTACTTTTGTTTCAGTGGCTGCTGTAATAATGTCTGACTTTGCAGGACACCTGTCCTTTCCTGTTTCAGCAGCTTCTGCTGAATTCCCGCAGAGAGTAACTGGCCAGTCACAGTTAAACACATGGACCTCAGCATTTACTTTCAATCATGAAATAAAATTTCACCACTTGATGCTATTTTTACATGTTATGTTTTTAGTTACTAACGATCAGAAAACCAACACTCATGTTTTTCCTGAAGAGTTTTATGAAAACTCTGAATGCTACATTATCAACCACTGCATTTGTATTCTTTTTGTTTCCTGACTTCCACATTGGTATAATCTCGCAGTGAGATGAACTCTGTGGTGTGGTTGAGCCTGCTGTTCCATCCTTGCTACCCACCCCTACTCCCCGACCCCACTACCTCCATCTTTGAGTGCTTGCATCTTGTCCCAGTGTTGGGGAAACGACTAAGCTGCCAAGTTTTATTATTTCTTGACAAGTGGTTCAGATACAGCTTTCATCTGTTCAGTATTTCTTCTGTGAAATTTTTTGCTACTTATTTTTCTCTTATAAAATATTACTTCTTATTGAAGATGAATTTTATTCAATTTGTACAGTCAATCCATATAATAGATGCAAAAGGTATATGGTGTGAAAAAGACAACTTGTTTTAAATCTGATCAGATAGTTTTGTGTGTAAGTTCATTAGGCCTCACTAATTCCTCAGCCAGAGAGGAAGCTGTGAACTCTCTGAAAGAGAGTGCTCCTCTCCTTTCTGTCAGAGAGATCGCAGATCAAAGCATCGTGCAATGAAATTGTGTGACTTCCAACTGGAAGGCTAGTAAGAACGTGCTGTCACCACGCAGGCAGAAGGGCTCTGGGGTCATCCACATGCAGACTGACCCTTCACTCGCTCATCTGTGGATGGGGTCTGGTCCACTGTCCTTGAGGTCTGAGTGTGAAGTGAGAAACCTATATTAAAACGCTGTCTGGAGGCATGGCAGAGCCTTGCAGCAAACAATGGGTTCCCTACCCCTTACTCTACCCCAACACACACTCACTCAGGTATATAGACACATATACACTCAAATACAGCACCCCACATTCACCATACACACTCATGTCCCTTCACATACTTGCTGAGTGTACTTGAACCCATCTCTTTCCCTCATCTCAGGGAGGTGGGGCCAGATGCCTGGGGGATTTCCTTTCTTCATATCCTCAGGAATGGTCAGGTGCCTGGTTCAGAGTCAGAGGCACAGGTTTTGCTACCAGCTCCCTCTAGTCAATGTAATCTAATGCTTGTTGCTTTCAGTTGGCACAGAGAAGAGTATACAGAACATTGTAAATGCATTAATATTGTAGTCTGCAACTACCTTATTTCACACTTCACTGAGAAAAATCTGTATTTAGAGTTGGTTAAAAAAAAGAACACAAGCACTAATTGGATTGTACCTTCTGAGAGACCCTGCTAAATGACTTAAAGCAATGGAGGTCCCATTCTCAAAGATGTTCACTCTTAGCAAAAAGGATGCTAGAGAAAAGTGTTTTCCTGGAAGGCCTTCCACAACTGAGCATGCTGGGCCCAAGGCACACACGCAGTTACTGGCACACAAACGAGTCCCTGGGGTCTCCACATGCTCCAGGGCAGGGGCCCCAGCCTGCTGCTCTGCTAAAGAGAGCGATTTTTCACAGTTACCCTCCCTGCTTCATTTCCACATTTAATCTCCTAGGAAGGGTTTGCTCTGCCCCTTTCCAATATCTGGAGTTAATACACAAATTTATATTCCTTTCTCTGGCTCGCTCTCCTAAATTAACAGACATAATTACCAGTACTGCCTGCTCCAAGCAAATCAAGCATCCAAGAAACAGGGTGACAGCTCAGGGCTAGCCACCATGCCCTGGAGGAACCACCAGACTGAGTAGCTAACAGGCTGTGCTCACACACTCAGGATGACGAGCAGGGGCTTCCTGAGGCCCCTGTGTGCCACACAATTTAATCCTGCAGCTACTGAAGGCCCTTCTTCATGAGGAGGTCAAGGTACTGGGGTGGTCTGGTTTCTCTTCATGGACCTTCTGAGTCCCCTGTTCCTCATTCCAGCCTGAGAAAACAGAGGTTCAGAGAACAATCTTCGAAAGCCAGCTACAAACTCTGGGTATATCACCTCTGAGGTTCCATGTTCACTGCTCCTTTCACTCATCTGTTCCAATCAAGCAAGCTATGGACACCAGTCATGGTCACAAGAGACCTGGTCATAGGTCTCACCCTCCCCTACCTGCATGGGACAGAGTAGATCCTGTCCCTGGGAGCCATACCTATTTTGCTTGGATGGCCACAGAAAGAACCAGGAGCTCAGGCTCCAGATTCAGAGGTAGGGAGAGAATCCTGACCCCACCACCATGCAAGCACATGACATGGAACACTCTGAGCTTCTGCGCCTCAATTGTGAAAGAGGGTTAGTGATATCGCCATCACAAGCCCAAAGGAAGAAGTTAGATGGCACTTTAATGAGGCCAGCAAAAAGTCTATTGTCTCTGTACAAGAAATCAGCAGCTCTGGCACCTCCAGGAGATAAAATCAGTGGCAGAAGTGACTCGTTTGTATTAGTTTGCCTCTTTTCCTTATTATCCTTTACTTTGTACCATGTACATATGTTGCTTACTCAAACAGTTAGAGAACACTAAAAATAAACTAGCTCGGAGCTAGCCGGTTCCCACCAGATGGTGGCCCCCCGTTCAGACTTCCTTTTAACAAAGATTGCTTGTCCCATCTCCAGCAACCCCCCCTCCCGCAGTCTTTCTCTCCTTTGCAGCTTTAGCTGCACATTTACCATTTCCAGTGTCTATCCAGACATGCCAGCTTTAGAGAGGTCTTGAGCCTCCTCCAGGTTCCAACCAGCACTAAGAAAGTCAGTTCATAATTGAATTGCAGAGTGGAGGTGGATGTCCTGGCTGTGCTGCACTGTCCTCCAGGTTGGCAGCCCCTGGCAGGGCAATGCTCTTGGTCTCTCCCCTACTGAGGCCATGCCACCAGAT
>PVHY01000243.1:97167-110907 GCA_004024945.1 Uropsilus gracilis
AGGAGGGGTTGCAGCTGCAAGCTCTCCAGTTGGACCCCCTTACTGTCATCTACCACCAAACCCCATGAGAAACCAGTGTGGTTTCTCATGAAACCAGCAGGTGGGTCATGCTGTATGTGGGAAGGATCACACCAGGGGTCCTTGGTGCACCATCACCCAGAAGGCAGCACTGCTATTAAAAGTCACTACTCTGCAGGCTCTACAGAGGTCAATGGAATTTTTACAAAGAAATGAAAATTCCCTCAACAAACCAGAGACTAATAAGACAACGGTCAGCCAGGGAGGAGAAAACCTTCTGATTGTTTACCCATAGACCAAGGCTCCATCCCTAACATTTGAGGGGAAATGTGTCCAGGTTGCCTTGGGCAGAGGACACACCAGTGATCCTTATCCTCACCTGGCCAGACCAGAGAACAGGGACCAGAGACCAGCGTGCAGAATAGTGAGTACAAGGGCAGTCAGGAAGAGTCATGGAGTCACAAACAGGAGCTAGAAGTCTATCAGCACATCTGTGGGGTATGGAAGGGACCCCTGGCCAGGTCTGGGAGATGGAATGTTACCTGGCCACTGCTAATCAAAGTTATCTGGCCACAGCTAATCAAAGATCACCCAAAGCCTCTGGCATCAAGCAAGCACCTAGTGCATAAAATTTACTTTCATTTATGTATTCCTGCAAATATGTGTGCAATGGGTAACTCCAAAACAACATAGTCCTGACCTTCTAGAAGAAATGCCTAGTACTCAAGTGCACAATAGGTCTGGAAGAAAAACAAGGTCAAACCTTTATGGAAGAGCATGGATTCTCAGAGGCTATGGCTGCCTGCCTTTGAGTGAGTACACATTGTGGGCAATCCAGCACCAAGCCTGGAAAGTCCTCCTCTCTGTCCAAGTCCCTCAGCCCTCACTCACTGGACACAGGAGACAGACCATCGTGTGTATCTTTCCTGTGAGGCAATGGCACAACACAACACAACACAACAGTGATGCCCAGCAGTTGTGCCCTCTTTCACACCAGTCAGGCAGTGATGAGTAGCAAAGATGGCCTGAACCTCCTTTATGAGATAAGAATATGTAAGACAATGCTTTTGCAGACACTGAACAGCAGGCAACAAAGAACAGCTACCCGGGAAAGATGGGACACCAGAGGTAAGCCTGAGAACCACATGCCTCATCCTCTTGAGAATCCTAGGATAGCACAAGCCAGGAAAGCAGAAGACTGACATAGCCAGAAATCAGAGAATTGGGGGATACACACAGAATCCTGACTGACTTATGTGGAAGATGAAAGTTATCTGACAAGGCTGCTACTGAACCATGAGCAGGGAGAAGAGAGAGGGCACCTGCCCCTCAGTCACATTGGAAGCTTCCCATTCACAGGAAGCTGGACAGAACATTCAGGAAGGCCTGGACCCAGAGGACAAGCCTCTACCCTGGAATAAGCACTGCTCCAGGGCAGCACAGTGCCCTAAAATACCACCTGAAAAGGACCAAACTTTCCAAATCACTTCACCCTCAGCAAAGCAGAGGAAACTTTATAGGAGTACACAAACATCCAACAAGGAAAAGGCCAGTTGTCTGGCATCAAATCAAAGTGTACAGAAGCCAAAAATGACAAATAGTCAGGAAAGTCATCAGTTAACCAAAATCAGCTTGGAACCAACATAGGTGCTAGAATTAGTACAAATTTAAAATGGCCAATATAACTTAACTCCTTATTTTTAAGAGATATGTAGAAACTGAGGGGGAGGGGGGAGGAAGAGTGGTCTGCAGGGGAGAACTGAAATCTATAATACCTGACATTAAAAAAAAAAAAATACATGGATCAGCAAATGGCAAATTAGATATTTTTTTAAAAAAAATCAGGAAATTGAAGATAGAGCAGTAGAAATCATTCAAAAAAACCCCCACCGAAATAGATTTTTTTTAAATGGAAATATGTAAGAGAGCCTTTTACAAATTCCAAGCAATCTAGGTGTGGCCAGTTGCAGCCTTAAAAGAGAGATTTCCAGAAGGATGAAAACAGTAAGTCTCAGAGCTAAGTAACACACAAAACCCCAAAAACATGAAATATGATGAAAAATACATGACATCTCATAATCCAATTGCTCACAATCAAAATAAAGGAATCATCCCCAAAGCAGACACAACACGTAAAGAAGTGCCATGGTACAGATAGATCGCAGCAGACTCCTGTTGCAGATGATGCAACCGAGCAGAGGAAAACCATAGAGGTTTCGAAAAGGGAAAAAAGGCCACCAACCACAAAGTGAATAAAGATTCAAGTCAGTGACAAACTTTTTGCCAGACCAACTGAGAAAGGCGTCAAATTAGTAACACCAGAAAAGAGAGTGGGACATGGCAGTGACATACAAGAAATACAAAAGGATGGAGAGTAAGATGAACCATGGCATATACAAGGTTGATAAACTAAATGATAGGGACAAATTCCAAAACAGACAAACCACCACGAGTGAGTCAAGAAACAGAAAGTCTGAACAGACCTGTGACAAGTAAGGACATAAAACCAGCAAATGAAAATCTCCCAACAAAGATATGTCCAGGACAAGATGACAACAGAGGTGAATTTAACCAAATATTTAAAGAATTAATACTTTTTTCCCCAATATTTTCCAAAACTTTGAAAAGGAGGGAACACTTTATATCTTATTCTATGAGATAACACTTTATATCTTACTCAGTATAAACCTGATATATATGTCAGATAAGACATACATGAAAAGAAAATTAAGACCATAAACCTTATGAATCTAAGATGTTAAAATCCTTAACAAGATGAGAACAAACTGCAACCAGCAGTATATTAAAAGGATTATACACCATGGCCAAGTAAGATTGATACAGGAATGCAAAGGGAGTTCAACACATGAAAATCAATTAAGTTGTAATATACCAAATTAACAGAACTAAAAGGAAAAACTCACATGATCATCTCAATTGAAGCAGAAAAAAGCAATTGGCAAAATTCCAATGTCCTTTCATGATAAAAATATTCAATAACTAGAAATAGAAGGGAACTTTCATAATACAAAAAAGAGCTTTCATGACAAACCCACAACTAATATCATACTCAGTGGTGAAAGGCGGAAGCTTGCCCTCAGGTCAGGGACAGACAAGGATGCCTTTTCACATCACTGCTACTCAAACAACAGTGTAAGTTCTAAAGGGGAGAAATTAGGTAAGAACAAGAAGTAAAAGGCAGTCAAGTTGGAAAGGAAAAAGTAAAATTATCTCTGTTCACATGATAAGTGTAGGAAGTCCTAAAGAATTTTAAAAACAACCATGAGTTCATAAATTAATTCAGCAAAGTTGCACAAGGTTAACACAAAAAAATCAGTAGCATATCTATGCACTAGAAATGAACAATGAAAAAGGAAATCAAGAAAATTACATTTACAATGTATCAAAGAGAGAAAGCATTTATGAATAAGGCTAACTAAGGAGGTGAAACACGCATCACTGCAAACTAAGCACTATGGAAAGAAAAGATCCAAATAAATGGAAAAATACACTGCATTCAAGGGTTAGAAGACCCATGAATGGTAATAATACTTACAGCAAATAGATTTAATGCAATCCTTGTCAGATTCCAATAGTCACTTTTAGCAAAAATGGAAAAGCTGATCCTAACATTCACATGGAATTGCAAAAGATTTTGACTAGCCACATAATATAGAAAAGAAGAAAGCTGGAGAAATCATACTTAAGTTACCAATTTCAAAACTTACTACAGGTTATAGCAATCATAAGTGTGCAGTAGTGGCATAAGGAGAGACAGAGGCTACAGATCAATAGAACACAAATGGAGTCTAGAAGTAAACCCTAACATCTAACTACTGGCAAGGGACCAAGATCCTTCACTGAAGAAAGAAGCCTCTTCAACAAATGATATTGACATTTGACAACTGGGTATTACATGCAAAAGGAAGCTTGTTACTGACCTCATGTCTTACTCAGAAATTAACTGAAAAAGGACCTAAACCTAGATGTAAGAAGCTAAAGCTATAAAACTTTCAGATGCAAACACAGTAAATCTTCTTGCTATGTATTTGGCAAAGGTTCTTTTTGATATGGCACCAGAAGTACAAACGTGAAAAGAAAAAATAGGTACCACAACAAGATACCATTTCATACCTAGTAAGACAGCTCTAATTGAAAACAAAACAGAAAATTACAAGTGCCATTGTCATCGCTCTCATTTCTAGTATTGGTAATCTGTGAAATCACAGAAACCTGTGATTTCTGATTAGTATGGCTAGAGGTCCATTAGGTTTATTGATCTTAAAGAATGGGAATTTAGTCTCATTTTTATAACTCAACTATAAGTATGACAGATGAAACAACCTAATTTCAGTTAGAGACAACAAGCGTGATTGCTAGGAAGAAGTGGGATGCAGGCCAAGATGGCTGTGAGATCCTGGGTTGTGGTGGGTAACCTAATTTGAGAAAGGAGCTCTCCAAGCAGCTCATGGACAGAGTGGACGTCCAGCTGGAGAAAGACACAGAAGCATGGCTCCCCAGGGAGCTGCCCCAAAGTTATAAGCAGACCTCCTTGGCAACTGCACCAGATTAAGCATGGGCCAGTTTTCTGAAATCACCCAATGTCCCTCTAGGGACAAGGTCCTTCCTTCCCTTTTCACAAGGCAGCCTGGCCTGCCACATTCACTCACAGCTCCAAAGAGTCATGAAACTTTAATGCTAATGGCACTAGAGGCCAACTTACTGGTACAGCATAACCTTTAGATAGAGACCATGTAGTTCAGTCTAATTTGGGAAGATGCATGGTTTGATCCCAGTGGTCTTCCCAACTCCACAAGGCAATCACCCATAGGAGGAACGGCTATTCTAATGAGCATGAGATTGTGGGTGTGCACACAACAACCCTGTCATCATTCATCCACTCAATGCAGCAGCTCAATTCAAGCCAGGTGCCACAGACAGAATTGGCAGGAGGTCAGAGTCAGAGGGCACTCAATACAAAAGATTGGGGCCATGACCTCTCCAGACTCAGTCTGGGTGTCTCAGAAGAGAGATGGCACAGAGATGGGACTTCTCAAAGGCCACTTTTCTGTTCATCAGTGGATCCATGAAGCATCATAGATCTCTGCAGTAGTTATTCCTGGTGAGGACGCAAGGGGTTATTTCAGTCTGGAAGGGGGCAGCACATGCAACAGGTCAAAGACACTTTGGCCATGGTGGCCATAGCTGGTCACCCGAGTTACGACACACTGGTCACTCAAAGAAATGAAGTTCCACTGCAGAGTACGTGCCACTAAATCTTCATCCTGGAAGACCAGCTCATTATTTCTTAAGTTGTCACACTGCTAAGAAAGAGAATTCTAATGAAATTCTCAATTTGTTGACCCTAGGGAAGAGGCCATGGAAGAGTTCTGGGGACATTATCCCCAGGGATAAAGTGGTAGTCCACCGGAGCTCAATGGCAAGTGACAGGAGCAAATCGCACCTCAGGGCTAAGACAGCAGGGGGCAGGGAGGCCACATAAGCAACTTATGGAAATCCAGTGTTTAAAAAAAAAAAAGAGGTGGGGGTGGGGTGGGGTGAGAGGGTGCGGGGAGTAAAGCTGAAAGTTGTCCAGATCTGAGAACAACATGAACAGCTCAAGTCCACCTGGGTGTCTGGAGGACACCAACACCAGTACTGGTTTCTGCTACCCTGGATTCAGCTCTGTAGACTCAAAAGCCCACATCCACTCATGCAAGCATGGAGATGCACCCTGGGTCCTGGTGGGTGCTGTCTCTGTATGTGCTCTGGCAGGGTCTGCAAGTTTAACCAAATCAGTGAGGCCACCTTCTCTAGGAGAACAATTGTTAATATGGGGAGGGGTGTAATCTTTTAAAAATCCAATGAAAGCTGAAAACCCTTCTCCAAAAACAGAGGCACACAACAGGAATTTTTCTGTAATGTCAAGGATTTTCTGGATCCTTTCATTCCTCCAGGGATGCTGGTCAGAGACTTCTGCTTAGGAAACAGCAACTGAAATGGAAAGTTCTCGCTATGAAATAGGTTCCTCTCCACATCACTAGGGAGAGCTGAGAGCCACTGAAGGACTCAGGTGAGCCATGTCAGACAGGGCTCGATGACTGTCTCCATGTTTCAGTGACAGGCAGAAGGCAAGCCCCTGCACAGAAGGAAGAGAAAGCTCCAGAGAGCCTACCAAAGTGGTGAGCAGAAGCCAGGCCATGTCAATCAACTCTACCATAACACACTGGTCAGGCATAGGTCAAGTCATGAGGAGGCATGGCCAAGGAGGCAGTGTAGATGCTGCCTGTTCACTACAATAGTGAGTAACACAATCACTTCATGCAGACAGCAAGGAACATGGGAAGCTGGGACAGAGCTTCGCCAGAGAGGCTGACTGCAAACACAGGAAGAGACTAAATGACATACAAACTTAAAGGTCAGGGGTAAGGGTAAGGATGTCTGCCACATGGGGCTTAATCCTGCAATGGAATTAGTCTCAAGAGTTTTTAAGGATGAATTGACCAACTTCTATTTTTTGTTTGTTATAGGCTAACTTTCACTTTATAAAACAGATTTGTAGGTTTTTACTTTCCAAGTCTGAAGTGTCCATTTCCCTTATCTTACTCCCTGACCCCAAAAAGAGGGCCCAGGAACAGTGGTGAATGAAGAGACAACAGATAGATCAAAAAGCAATGTGCAAGTAACACAAATTAGAAAACACCCAGTATTAAACCTAACAAGAAATGTGCAAGACTTCCTAGAAGAAAATGACTAAATGTAAATGCAGGATATGAGAAAAGACAAACTACAAAAAGGCACCCACACTACAAATGGAACACTCAACACTGCAGTCCCCTTTCCACATTAATCTATATATGCAAAGCAATTCCAATAGAATTTCTACATGAAATGTGAGAAGTTAACTCCAAAATTTACCTGGGAAAGAGAAAGTAACAGAAAGTAATAAAAAGGCCTTGCTATATCAGATACCAAACACATTTTGAGATAGTGGTAATTCAAAACTTACCAGGTTGCAGTAGTATAGGGAAAGACAAACAGAAGTATCTCCCTTTTGCAAGGGGATCCAAATTATCTTCTGTAATCAAGGTGCCAGAAGTTACACCCCTAGAAATTCATTTTCTAGACTAAGAAACCACCTACTCAGGCTACTGTTCCTAAAAATGCAGATGAATTCTTACAAGGTACCAAATTAAATCACTAGCATATTATTATTAGACCTTTGCAAAAATGGGTAAAACCAGAGACTGGATATACAGACTGGGGAAGGGGCCAGTCATTAAGGTTTCCACATGCGGTCTAACACAATGAGTGCTACAGAGTTACCTCAGACACAGAGGGGTCTAGAGCGAACCAGTCCAGTCTGTGACTCCGACTGTCCTTGGGGAGGTGACCCAACCTTTGGTGGGAAATTCTAGGTGAAAAGTGCCCTCCAGGGTCCATCATGGAGAAATAGCAGGCTGAAGTCCCTGCTCAACCAGCGCTCTGCTGACAAGGCAGATCTTCTCAAACACATGGGCATGTTCTATCTCACAAGGCTTCTAGAAAATTGGTAGTATATCTCTGCTCAAGAAGGAGGAACTCAAACTTGAAGGACCTGTCTGTCCAGGATTGAAGACCTGGAGCAGAAGCTCTGAAGTGGAAAGGTGAGGAAGGAGAAGCCATTTTTCAGACTCTAGAGATAGCTGTGTTCAGGACACCCTAACACCTGGGCTCAGAGGACAGACAAGGGAGTGTCTGCCTTAGTGCTCAGTCCTTAAAGGGAAGAACATGGAAACCAGCTCTGTGTCCCCTCGCCATAATCCCCCATCCTGGAGCAATTCTGGGAACTCAATTTGCTCTCTGAGATGGCCAATTTCCTGGTCCAATACATTCTGGGCAAACTTGACACTAAGTTCCAAATATGCCTCAATGAGCCATTTTCCCTTACATCTCTACAGCTTCTCCTGTAGCTGAGTTTCCTCACATACTGGTCCTTCAGAGACAGCACTCCGCAGTGAAGTGGGAGCAGCCAAGAAAAGGGCAAGAGGACCATGATGTCAGGTTCGTGTTCTGCCAACAGCCTTTCCAGGGACGTGCTGACTCCCCTTGCAGCCTGCATGCTTCATTTGTAAATCAAGGAGATGATAGTACTGCCTAAGTTAACATGAGAGTTGAACATGGACAGAAAAGGGAGACCCACACATTCTGGAGTCCTGGACACTCAGGAAGAGTTGTGTGGTGATGACAACAAAGCTGCTGGAGCTAGAACTTACTGAAATCCAGCTGTGACTCTGAACACCCACCTGGATGGTTCATGACTGTATGGTTTAAAGAACAGTACAGGCTGGGAGTCAACAGTGTCTGTGTGTTAAAAAAGGCAAAACAAACAAACAAACAAAAAAACAGTACATCATCGCCTTGGGCACTCAAAAGCCAACCCATGGAAGCCCATGCTGAAACTAATGTCATAGCTTCACTCATTTGTTTCAGTCTGGGGCCAGGCACTGGGCACTTCAAGATGACAGGACACAGTTGTTGAACTGACTGAGCCAATACAGCTATCAAACCCAACCAGCCAACCCAAGGGCTGTTCAGCATAAAGGTTAATTCCCTCCCCGGGCTGCCTCTAAGGAAGCAGGTGATCAGGCTGCAGATGCCAGGAGACTAAGGATAGCACATGAACGAGGCAGAGGAGCCAGGATACAGAAGCAGGCAGAAAGACGTTTGGGACAGAAACAGAATAGACTACACCAACTCAAAGGTTCTCAGAGCAGATAACCAGCAAGCATGACAGGGAAAACTGAGAATCTTGGCTCCTCCAAGAGGCATCCAACTTCAATGCAGATCAAGCCCCATGCAGTCTATAGCACCACGTCTGCCCCCATGCCCCAATCCTTCTGCTACAGTCCCTGGGGCCTCGCCTGGCCACCACCTCTGATATTAGGCCCAGAGGATAAAGCACTAAACTCCCTGCCTAGTACATTGGGCCCCATCAGTCTCCTGGGATCATGACAGCTACTGCACAGGGACCAGACACTGGACTATGGGCCATAGAACATACAAGTGTGATGACCACAATCAGAGGCTGCCACCAGCCTCTGAGGAAGCTCCTCCTGTGAATGTGGGGGTTACCTCTTTTTAGAAGCCTGATCAACAAACCCACAA
Source organism: Uropsilus gracilis (assembly GCA_004024945.1). Taxonomy (NCBI): domain Eukaryota; kingdom Metazoa; phylum Chordata; class Mammalia; order Eulipotyphla; family Talpidae; genus Uropsilus; species Uropsilus gracilis. Next base: position 106,333 of record PVHY01000243.1, read on the forward strand.
AGGATCAAGTTCTGCAGTGGTTGGGGTCTTCTGGTCCAGCACCTAATCTTGGCCAGTCAGATCAGAATACAGAAGATTCTTTTCCTAATTTACTGGAAGGCAGTTGGCCGCACTGGCCACCTGTGATAAGACCAGAAAACAGACAGTGGAAGTGATGAGGACCGCAGTCCAGAACAATGACTGCTCATAAGTCTCCTCTGATGAGTTCCTGGCATATTATGCTACCCAGGTGTGGCAGAAATCAGCACAGCCCCGTGAAGAGTCATACTGGCCTAATGCCAGTATCTTGGGATCCATGTGTCAGCCCACTGAGCCATAGCAGGGCTGGTGCTTCCAAAGGGGCAAGGCCAGAGGAGGACAAGGGTGGGCGCATGCCCAATTACTGGCCTCCAGAACCCATTCTTCTGGGACAGACCAGGATACCCTGCTGTACAGCTAAAAGGCAGGAGAGTTGACTGTGAAGTGCAGTTACTGGGCCACACAAAACACCACCTTCTAGCCTTGGCCAGTGCTACAGGCCTGCACCTGCAGAACCCTGCAGACTCTGGGCTGGAACAGAAGCAGCAAGAACCATGAAAGGAAAGTGGGATTCAAGGAAGACCATACTTTAATTACAGACTTGTGAGGGGTGCAATTCCTCTTAAATCAGAAAGTAAGACATCTCCCTCCCTAAAGTACATAAAATATTAGAGGACTTTTATTGTTACAAAAAAAAAATCTCATTTCCCCAGTCACTGTTGGCCATATCTAATTAGGGTGAGGTATGTTAATGATATAACTATGGCCTGGGACATCTTTCCTTGTGATGGTAATTGCAGTTAAAGAAAAAAAAAATCATGAACTGTACTTATGCTTACTAATTAGCATGACTTTGCTAATTAATAACAGAAAGTCAAACTGTCTTTGTCTTGTCATCTGCAATTAGCTAAAGATGTTTAAATTCCTCTCTTTCCTTTCCTAAATAGTGGGCTTACTCTGGGACAGAAAACAGCAGGAGAGGCAGCTGCAGCCGGGAGAGATGACCCTGAGGCTAGGTCCAGGATACACACAAGGAGCCAGTTGCCCTGTGGTTTGCAGAAAGATAGGTTCCAGTTCAGGTTGGAGGAGAAAGCCACCCAGTACCCCCAAATTTCTAGGGCCAGAGGAAGTCACTAAAATGAGTGGGAGGGCCACAGAGCCAGACCTGCAGCTGAGAGTAGCACTTCCGGCTCTGGTTCCTCACTGCCACCCCAAAAGCAGAAACTTCTCTGCATATTTCACTGGTAATCCTAGAAAGCAGGTGAGGAGGAAGGGGTCAGAGTTCACTCCCTTATAGGTCCTACTTGGCCATGTCTCCTTGGGGTGCAGGAACCCCAGAATTCAGGGAATATTGTGGGGTGAGGGACTGAGTCACTGACTCTGAGGGAACTGGCACCTCTCACATCCCCTTTATCTGGGAAGAAGAGAGAAGTGAAATTCGCTAACAACTGAAGGAAGAAAGTGAAACCTGTGTGAGGAGACAACCATAGCCCGGACTCAGAAACAGGACTGAAGCAGCCCCGACTTGGTGCCCCATCCTGTGTGTGTGCAACAGTGCCATTAGGGCTGTGGGTACTGCCGAGAGCCACTCCCCATACTCCTGCTGTCTCTTGGGGTCAATTCTATGGGGGCAGAGCACATTGTACTCAGAGCTCCCTGTTGGTCAGGAGTGAGGGCCCTAGCCCTCAGAATGGCCTGGGGAACAATGAAACAATAGTCTGCCTGGTTCCCGGAGTCTAATAAACTGGTACAGAGGGACCATCATCAATACTCTGAAACCTCCAGTGCTCCACACAATAGCAGAATGACAAGCGCCAAACAAGAAAGAACATAAGCTGTCCCTCCTCACCAAGAAAGGAGGTAGCCTCTGCAACCCCAGCCAGAGTACTCAGGGAATTGGTACTCCCACGGCTGCAGCTGCCATCCTCCTCCTCCCCAAGAAGGAGTCTGTTCTTTCTAGGGCTTCCAGGGGCAGGTAGAAGCTTAACTCCCAGGCTTCATGGCTCCCAGGGGCAAAGTAAGAGTGTGGTTTGGGAAGGCTGCAGGTGGTGTGCATCCCACTCACCCTCAGGGTCACAGGCCAGGCATGCTCAGCACAACCTCATCTCTAATTCCTCCTGTCTGTGTACATTACAGAAATAAGGCCCTTGGGCACATTTCATTTCAGGCCAATGCAGAGGAAGTGATGTGTGTTGACACACAGCACACCAGGGTATCTCCAGAGTCTCTTCAGATGGATGCACCAGTTTTCAAAGAAAACCCCTAACCCACTCAGGGCTCCTCCAAAGTGAACAAGCAATCTGCCCTTGTTTAACATGTTCATGCTGGCATGTATTACAGCAGGCCATGCCTACACCTGTGCACTTCATTAATTCAATTACCTTAATATAAACTGGCCCCACCTGGTGGGGAAAAATACAAAAGAAAAATACAAACAAAAAATACAAAAATACAAACAATGATGACAAAACATACAAAATATATTCCCATCGTGAACATGTTAAAAAGCCTGTGCAGCTCAGGAAACAGGACCAACGCACCAACACTCTGAGGGTCTGGAAAGAGCAGGCGAGCTTACCTGCTGCCTGAGATGGTTCAGGCTACAATGCTGGCTCTGTGCTAGCTGTGGCATAGGCATGAGCCAGACTTCAAAGTGGACAAAGTTCTTTTGGGGCACAGGTTCCTGGGCATAGGCATACAACATAGGAGTCTCAACCTGTTTTACTCCGGACACTCTGGATAAGGGCAGAGGACTCTAAGCTGAGTCTCAGGTGACCAGTAATCAATATGAAGATGATCCCACTGAGGAGAATTCAAGGGTGCAGAGAGCTCAGCCACGTGGGAGAGACACCGCTGGCAGTCCACTTTGTATGCTAACATGCACGGTAGGTATGTGAATATAGCTTGCACCACACTCCCTCCCACCCACAGTCTGCTCTTCCTCTCTCCTGCAAAGTATCCCAGCATTTCCAGGCCCTCCTCCAAGTCGCTTGCCTGGCCTGGTTAAACCCAATTAACCACCTGTTTTGTACCCACAGGAGGCACCTGAGCACAGTAGACACAAATTACTAACCACCTTTCAAACCATGCAGGCCCTTGGAGAAGAACTCCAGCACACCCTCGCGTGGCCTAGGCCTCTGGAGCGGGTGGGGGCAAGGTTGAGCCCCATACCACTGGGACCTCAGGATCTCAGGGACTCTGGGTCCAGGGATCTCAGGCTGGGGAAGCTGGCCCCTGCCTCCATGTGGGCAGGAGTTGGGGGCTGGGCACCTCTGCCAGTGGCTGGGGGTGGGGGGTCCCCACTCTGGTTTACTCCAACCTCAATAGATCTGCACTAGGAATGAAAAATCCGGTTTCTCCAGCTTCAGCTATAATGCAGAGGAAAAGAAGTAATAACAGCCCTGGATACACTCACCACCTGGGTGGGACAAGCACAGTGTTGGGAACCACTAAGACAGGAAGGTAAAACCAGCGATTGAGGTGACCTGTCACAGATTTCTACCCGCATCATCTCTGGCGCTGAGGAATCCAACCCCAGGTCCACAGTAACATGCAACATGAAAAAGGCTCCCTTCTTTACTCATTAGTGGGGGAAGAAAGCCACCACGATTGGCTGTGACCCTATGGCAGAACTGCTAATAACTTAACCAACCACCTGGGGAAGTCTGGCCCAGCAGAGAACGCCTCGACCGCCAGCAGCTGGGAGGTGCATTCCCAAACCCAGATTTCATAAGTGTATGGCACAGAACCAGCAACAGGTGACAGACACCAGAAAGGATCCTGGAGAAGAGCACCACATATCTGCCCTAAAACAAGTTCCCGCTGTGCTTGGCCTGACTATCTGCCTCAGTCTACTCCTGGAGATCGGAGCAGCTTCATCTGTTGCTGTCTAGGAATACAAGTCCACACCCACGAAGAAAAGACATAGTACTAGAAAAAGAAAAGAGCAGCAGGCTAAACATGGACCAATGGCTTGCAGTGAGAGAAGCTGGAGTGACCAGAGGGGGGAAGTGGGAAAGGGTGGTGGTGTGGGGAATATAAATACAATACAACCATGCAAACATGATCAATACTGTATGATAATTACAAAATACAAAATTTTTAAATTACTGACCAGTCATGCCTTTAATTTACAACCATGAACTATAATTGGGCACCTGGACAGCCACCAGCGGCCCCCCCTCCCAAATCCACCTTTCTACTGTTAAAAAACAAGGTTTTGAGGAGCACTCATGCTAAGCTTCATGTCACCAAACCAAGACTCTATCTTAATTATCTGACATTCTCTCAGAGATGTAATCTTAGAGCAGTCAATCAGGAACAGTCTGATCAGCAATAGTTAGCCCTTGTGGTCCCTTAATGAAGTAAACTTCCAAGAGGGAATCTGCCTTTTTGCCTAGTAGAACTTTCTTGTTCTCGTTCCCTTCTGCCTATAAAAGTCTTTCATTGTACACAACTCCTCAGAACTGCTTCCTATCTGCTAGATTGGATGCTGCCTCATTTGAAGTGATTTTTGCTCAAATAATTCTCTAAATTGTTTAGTGCTTGTAGGGTAAA
>PVHY01000243.1:111007-276520 GCA_004024945.1 Uropsilus gracilis
GGGGGGGGGGGGGGGGGGGGGGGGGGGGGGGGGCTGTAGGACTCATCTGCCTCCCAGCCACCTGCCCCTGCTGCCTGGCCTGCCTATGTCTCTGGTTACCTGAGAGCATAAAAGCCTGTAAAATTCAGAGAGGCCTCCAGGACTTCATTGTCTATCTGCTAGAACCAGTAAAGAACCTATCCACATTTGGGATACTTACACTACTGCCTCCTTATCTTTCAAGTTTAATTTAACTTTAAAGACTCTCTCCAGGATACAGAGCACACCCTGTTCTCTCTCCAGCCTCCTGCCTGCCGACATAGCCTCACTCATCAGCCCCATTCTCTCATGCCAGAAGTGCCCCCTTTAGCAACCTTCTGCTCCCTCCAGCACCACCACTGTTTCTGTCTTTACTGGAACATTCTAGCAGCATAAAAGCAAGCTATAATTCACGTTGTGCTCATTCAACATCACTATGAATAAAGGTCTCTTCCCTGGGTTCCTCATTACCAATGTAACACCTCATAATGGACACCCTTCGTGGGTTCAGTCAGGCCCCTGCTTCTGCGGGAAAACACACTCACTGGAGGCCTCTGTGGGGTAGGAAGTTCTTCTATATTTCCAACGGCATTTCTGATGAGGGCCATGACTGTCAAGGGGCCCACAGGTCTGTATCTACAGAATAAGTCCTGATGAAGACAGGAATTTCTGCAAGGTGCCCGGGAGCTAAGGCACCCCAAACACTGACTTCCCTTTAGTTGCAAAGGCCACAGGCCATAAAGACTTACCATATCTGCCCTTTGCTTCTGTCCTCCCAGCTCCTCCAAGGCCTGTGACAGCTGAGCCTTTAAAACAAGACAGAAAGAAGGTCAGTGGGTTTTTTCTCCCAGGGCTCAAGGGACCACACTTTGCCCTGCTGCTCCACTCCCACTGAACAAGGGTCCCTGAGGTTGGAGAGCTGGAGGTGGCAGGATAAGAGGCTCAGCAGCTGTCTGTGGGAAAGGGGCCCATCTCCCACAGTCTGGAGGTTAATGAGGGGCAGGCCAAAACACAACAGAATGCAAAGTCCCACCCTGAGACCCATCTTTGGAAGCAACTATGGAATTAGAGGTGAAGACAGAGAGTAAGAATCAGAGTAAGTTTTAATGCCCCAACTGGGTAACAGTGGCAAAGAAGAACTTGCTAGTAATTCCTCATGTTTGTACACTCACAATGTGTACACGTTGTGTCTTATAATGCAATGAAAATGCAGATTTAAATGTATATGTAACTGATCTATAGTTACAAATATATATACATGTATTTACATATAAATACACTCTCTAATATTCTGTGGGGCAGATTAGGGAGAGAGACAGTTCTGTGACCTAGGAAGTTGTTCCTAAGCACTAGAATCCAACCATCATTGAAAATGATAGACAGGTCACATCACCCCCAATAGGAAGGGCGAATGAGAGATCTATGACAGCCTTCACTGTCTGAGATCCTAAGGGTATAAGAGGGTCCTGGCTGGGGATTTAACAGAGATGGCCATGAAGCCAGCAGGCAAAGTAGGTAAGATTCCAGAAAGATGTGGATATGATAGGAGACAGAGAGGCCTTCTCTTGAGCTTCAGAGCAAACCCACACCCCAATCCTCTGTACAGGCCTGGAAAGAGGAGAACTCAGTCTCTGAGACCAGGAAGGCAAACACCTGGAGAACACAGGTCTATCCTTCAGAATAGATAACAGGCACAAAAATCAGAAGTGTTAATGGCCCATAGCAAGGACATGGCCAGGACACCAGGGTACCAAGCAGTACAGAGAACAGTCCCCAAGGGAATTCATCAAGCTCTCACATTTGGAAGGGCACAGGGGCTCCCGATGGGGCACTGAGGGAGCTTCTCAAGGGAGGAATTCCCATGGGTCCAGAAACACTTGAACATCTGCTTTTGGACAAGACAGAGCAACAGGCTCATTGCAAAGCTAAGGGATTTTACTGTGTATAGATCATATTCAATAAAGTTGATTGTAAAAAAATTTTATTTCCAGATAAGTAAAAACAATGAATGAGTGCCGCCTCTTCCCATCACACAAGAAATATCAGCAGAGGTCATTTCTGTGCATAAGGAGCTAGTACTCTGGATGAGGAAGCAAGACTGGCTCCATAAAACTCAGGACAAAGTGAAAACACACACACACAGGACAAAGTGAAAAAACATACACACACACGGGGAAACCAATCAATCCACTTGCTGAAATGCTTCAAATGACCCTCATGTGCCAAAGTGGAGGGACTGATGGACTTCAGTTTTTTCAACTATAAAATGTTCACTTTTGAAATCAAATTAGAACTCTCTCTTGAGAATTTGTGGAAGTTATATAATCTCTGACCAGTAAAACGCCCACCATAGGAAACCAGGTCCACAACTGAGGCAGAGGCTGGTGAGGTTCGCTTGTTAACTGTGGGATATTGATGCACGTTAAAACTCAGGTGCTAGGTACTATCATTGCCCCTCCAGTTGTGACTGTACTCACTAAGAGCATTGAGGCTATCATCCCATCTAGACACTGAGCAAAACTCACCAAAGCAAGTCACCTGCCAAGGTCAGCCTTCTTGAGGGGTACCTGGAATGACCCCAGAGGGTCTGGGATTTGGCTTTCAAGTAAAGTTCATCTGTAGGAACTTGAGTTGGAAACCTGCTTCACTCAGATTCATGCCATTATTAGTATCATCACAGTACATGGCCCTGAATGCTCCCAACAGAAGCACATTTCTTAGAGTTCACTTAGGCCACTTAGGACAAAGCCAACAGGTGGTCACACCAGAGGACCACACCATCACATGGAGGAGATGCCACACCGACAGCAAGCCAGGTGGCAGCACCAGATAGTGGGTGTTTCCAGAATTCCAACCTACTGCTTTGTTCTGTGCAACAACCCTATGCTGAAAGCCAGGACCACCCTGATGACTTCTCTAAACCTCGCCAGACCAACAGGCCTATGGGACAGGGCTCCTGGTTCTTGACAGAGTGAGATTCTGTCAAGTCACAAAAGAGTGGACTACATCTCTCTCTTGTTTTTTCTGTGATGACTCTGACCACCAAGGAACCAGACCTTCTTTCCTGGAGTAGGTTGAACTGTGTCCCCAAGAGACAAGTGGTCCTAACTCTGGTACTTATGAAGTTGACCTTGTTTGGAAATGGGGACTTTGTAGATGTAATTAAGAATCTCAAGATGGCCTCATCCCAGATTTATATTGGGCCTTAAACTCAATAGCAAATATCCTTATAAGAGACAGGCCAAGGGAGATCAGAGACAGAAATGGGGGAAAGGTCTACAACCACAAAAGCAGGATGGAGTGATGTGGCCACTAGCCCAGAAACGCCCAGGATACCTGTGGCAACCAGATACTGCAAAGAGACCAGGAATAGCCTCCCTCTCAGCCTCAGAAGGATGCAAACTGCTGCATCTTAACCTCAGATTTCTGGCTTCCAGAACCGAAAGTAAATTTCTGTTGTTCAGGTCAATGGTTTGTGGTCATTTTTTATGGCACCCCTAGGGTAATACAGATAATACACCTCTAACTAATAAACCCTCCAATCCCAGCCTCACCTGGCATGAGGGCCACAGAAGATGCAGGTTCTGTGGACAAAAAAGCATTGTACAAGGGTCCCCAGAGCCCAGTGGTGGGAGGGAAGTCTTGATGTCCCCAACTTCTAGTGCTTCTATCAGCACTAGAGCTTCATATCTTCCACATCCACTTTGGTCACAAAACTAAGGGGAAGGGCAGCAGAGAACCCTGGCCACAGGAGCCATTGCCTTCACCCAGGTCTACCCAGACATGGTTGGCCACATCCCACCCATCAGGAAACACAAGACTAAAGGAGACATGGGAGAGGAAGGAGCAGCACTGGCAGATCTATGGTCCCACCAGGGCCACATAGGAATGGCAGCAGGGCCCCAGTATGGCAAGGGAAGGAGACATGCCAGTCATGGGCCCCAGTCAGAGGAACTGGGCTTTCACAGAGGACAAAAACAGGAGAAAAGGGGAGCCACCAGTCAGAAAACCCATGTCCAATTCAGAGCTGAGCTAGTCACTGCCAACCACCAGTGAAAGCAGAGCAGCACAAGCCAACAAGTGCAGAAGGAGATCAGAGTAAGCAGTTCACCTCGTTGGGAATTACTGTATCCAAAAAAAAAAAAAAAAAAAAAAAAAAAACAAGCATGATGCTATTCCACCCACCTGGTCACTGGAGGAAACATCTGGTACACAGCAGATGCTCAAGAAGTCCCTCCCAGACTGAGCAGGAAACGCATTCCATTGATTCTAAGTGCAGGCAGACACCCCTTGAGGGCAGTGACCAGAAACAAGAAGTCCACAGGCCTTGGGTTGTCACGGACTTTTGCATTTACATCTCAGCCTGACAGGTCACTGAAGGGATCTTGACAGGTAAGGGTGGAATCAGAGTGGGAGGCAACATGCAGAGAAGACACAAGAAGAGAGAATACTGGGCCTGTCCCAGAGGGTCTGCAACACAGGATGAGTGTTCCAGGAAAGGCAGCACACTCAACAAGTGTGGTGGGAACAAGATATAGGACATTTCCATCACATAGCTCAGAAAACCCCCACCTGGTAGAAGAACACAGAGTCTATAGCAAAGAAGGAATCCTGGATGCAGAGCCCACAGTAAGTGACCCCAGAGCCCACAGCAAGGAAGATGGTCCACAGTGAGATCACAGAGCTGCCACAGTCATGGAGCAGAAATTCAGCTTACAGGAAATCTTCTGTCCCAGGTGGGCTTACTTTCTTGCCATGTGTGCTCAGATACAAGCCCTAGGCCCATACAATGTCTCTGCAAGACAGGCTGTATTGAGGTCTCGTTGGGGTTATTTTTATTCTTAACTCCTGGTCTCTGTACCTTTCTGCTCTACTTCACATGTGGGTATGTGGCACAATATAAAAGAGACAATGCTGACCAATTATCTCACAGGCCCTTCCAGATGGCAGAAGCAGACCCACTGTGCCTTCTGTCCACAGTGGCCTGAGGGACAGAGAAGAGCCCCACCCACAGGAAGAAGAGTCCTAGACCAGCAGAGCCATACTTCTCATGATGGCAGAGCACATCACACATTCAGGCAGCTTACTCAGCCAGTTGGTTGACCGAGAGCTGGGGGCACTGACAGGTTATTAGGAAAGAAGCTGCCACCCCACTGATGCAACTGAAGCAGGTGGCATTTCTTCCAGAGGAAGGTGCTGGAGGCTAAAATGGAGCATCCCCACTTAATAGTGGTTCTCAAAGTGTGGACCTGGCAGTAAATGCTGCAGCCCTGTCTAGGAACTTGTTGATGGTACAATGTTTCAGGCACACCCCTCCACCCCACCAAGGAGTAAAGACTTCTGGAGGAGGACCCCAGAAAATGTGTTTTTCTAAGCTCTCTAAGTGATCTGACCTGTACTAGAGTTTGAGGCTCATCATTACAGTGGTTTAATTTGAAACCAGAAAACCAGGCACCAATCCCAACTTTCCCGCATGAGTGACCTAGATTGGACATGAGCAGGAGCATTCAGGATTCATCCCCCCACTGAAGATCAACTTAGACAACCATCCACAGGTGAAGACAGCAAAGATCAACACAACTTAGAACTGGGCTTTTTTTTTTATTCTTGAAACAGAAACAAAATTGACAAACTTCTACCTAGACTAAGAAAAAAAAAATATGATTCAAATAAAATGAGATAGGAAAGAGAAGAATTAGTGCTGACAACGCAGATATTAAGGCTCATAAAAGACTATTATGAACAATTATACACTAACAAATTGAATGACCCAGAAGAAATGGGAAAACTCTTAGATACAACATATCAGATGAATTACAAAGAAATACAAAATCCAAGCAGACAAAAATAATGAGATTGAAACAGTAATCAAAAATATCCCAATGAAAAAAACTCCAGTATCATATGGTTTCAAGGGTGATTTTTACCAAACACCTAAAGAATTAATTCCAGTGCTTTTCAAGCCCTTCCAAAAATTGAAGGGAAGAGACACTTGCAAAACTCATTTATGAGGCCCAAGTTACCCTGATACCAAAGCCAAATAAGGACACTATGAGAAAAGAAAGTTACAGGCTAATATCCCTAATGAATACAGATGCAAAAATTCTGAACAAAAGGCTAGCAAATGGAACTTAACAGAGCATTAAAAGGATCATACCCAGGGCCAAGTGGGATTTGTCCATGGGATGCAAGGATGGCTCAATAAATGCAAATCAATAAATATGATACACCACATTAGCAGAATAAAGGACAAAAATCATGCAATCATGTCAATACAGAAATAGCATTTAACAAAATTCAACTCCCTTTCACAAAAATTTTCAACAAACTTAATGCCAAAAGAATGTACTTCAACACATGGAAGGCCACATGTGATAACCCATAGCTCATAACACTCAATAGTGAAAAACTGAAAGACTTTCCTATCAGATCAGGAGTAAAACAAAGATATTCTCTCTCACCATGTTTACCAACATAGTGGTATAGTCCTAACCAGAACAATTAGGCAAGAAATAGAAGGCATACAAATCAGAAAGGAAGAAGTAGTGAAACTGTCATTATTTGCTGATGACTTAATATTGTTTATAGAAAATTCTAAAGACTGCCCAAAAACACCATAAAAATAAATCAATGAATTCAGTAAAGCTGCAGAATAGAAACTAACATCTAAAAATAAGTTATACATCTATATACTAACAATGAACAATCTTTAAAAAGAAGCAAACAATTCACCTTCAACAGTATCAATAATAATAAAATATCTAGAAATAAATTTAACCTAAGAGGTGAAAGATCTATACACTGAACAATATAAGATTTTAATGAGAGAAAAGAAGATACAAATAAATGATGGCCCATGTTCACAGATGACAAGAATAATGCTAACATGCCTGAATTATTGGAAAAGATGTACAGATTTACTGTAATTCCTATCAAAATTCCAATGGCACTTCCACAAAAATAGCACAATCTTAAAATGCATATGGAACTGCAAAATACCTCAAATAGTTAACAAAATCTTAAGAAGAAATGCATCACATTTCCTGATTTCAAACTACTTTACAAAGCTATAATTATCAAAACAGCATTGGTATTAATACACACACACATATGTTTTAAAGGACGCACAGATCAATGGACAGAACAGAGAGCTCAGAAACAAACCCATACATATACAGTCAATTAATTTGTTTCAAAAGAGACAAGAATTAACAATGGGCAAGAGACAGTATCTTCAATAAGAGGTGCTGTAAAAACTGAATAGTCACATGTAAGAAGAATAAAAGTAAACCATCATTTTAATTACACTATACCTAAAAATTAATTCAAAATGGATTAAACACCTGAAGCCATAAAACTCCTAGAAGATAACAGGGAAAGTCTCCCTGATAATGATTTTGGTTATGACACCAAAACCAAAGGCAACAGAAGGAATAATAATAACAACAACAACAACAATAATAATAATAGTGGGACTACATTAAATGAAAAAGTTGCTACACAGCAAAGGAAACTTCACAAAATGAAAAAGTAATCTATCAAATAGGAGAAAAATATCTATAAACCATATATACCTGGTAAGGTATATATATAAGAAATATATAAGAAATTCATGCAATTTAATAGCATAAACAAAAACACATTGAATGAAAAATGGGCAAAGAATCTGAATACAAATTTCCCCCAAAGAAGATACAGATAACCAACAGGTATATGATAAGGAGCTCAACATCACTAATCACCATGAAAATGCAAATGTAAACCACAAAAAGTTATTACCTCACACCTGTAAAAATGGTTATTATAAAAAGATCATAAGTGTTAGAAGATGTGGGTTGAAAGAGAACCTTTGTGCACTATTGGTAGGAGCATGAATTGATATAGTTACTATGGAAAACAGTATGGAGGATCCTTGAAAAATTGAAAATAGAACTATCATGTGATCCAGCATTCCCACTTTTAAGGGAATCCAAAAAAAATCAAATCGCTCACTTGGGGACAGCTGCCCCCACATTCACTTGCATTGTTCATGTTAGCCAAGATATGCAAAGAACCTAAGTGTCTTGTCAACAGATGAACTAACAAAGGAAATAATATTTAGACACAATGGACAACCAAGTTTTAAAAAAAAACAGTCCATTACTTAAGACAATGTGGATGAACCTGAAATACATGCTAACTGAAATAAGGCAGACACAGAAAGACAAGCAATGTATGATTTCATGTATGGGTAGAATCTAATCTCTTAGATCACTTAACTGTTTTAAGACTCTTCACTTTGTTTTCACCTGCTTTTGTCTTTTTTTTCTAAGAATCTAAGAAGTAAAAATTACAGAACCAAAAAGTAGAAAGGTAGTTATCACAGGGGTAGGAGGTGAGTGGAAATGAGATGATGTTGGTGAAAGTTGTAAGGGGAACAGAATGGGGACACTTAATGCGCAGCAGTGGTGACTACAGTTAATGTATTTTCCTAAGAGTAGATCTTGTGTTCTCACCAAAATTAAGGTTAACTATGTGAGGTGACTGATGTGTTAATTAGCTGGAATGTGATAATGATTTCACTATGTGTATATGTATCAAATCATCACACTGTGTACACCTTAAATGTATACAATTTTGTGTTAGTCATACTTCAGTAGGCCACATCTCTGCAAGTTTAATTACCTCACCTTTCAGGGCACTGTTTACCATCTATAAAATGGGGTTTTATAGATTTAATTCCCACCTCCAGGTGATGTTGTGAGACTCAAGCAAAGTATGTCAGAATTGGCACAACATGACAGCTCAACAGATGCCTGGTGGTCTGCTGAAGGTGCCTCTGTCTGATGTAGCGCAGTATCTTACGAAAAGCCCTCTCATCAGCTATCAGTTCTGAGCTCCGGAGTGGGGCTCCCACACAAGCTGGACAGTAACTTGCCACATGCCCTTTGCCTTCTCCAGCTTGTGTGCTCAGACGTCCTTCTCTGAGACAGGGGACTCCCGGTATCTAGGTTTCTGGTATTTTCTCCCCTCTTCCTTTTTTTCCCCACTCCTCTCAAACACATTGCTGATCTCTTAACCCAGTTTATCCAGTTTGTTTTATCCAGTTTTTTACAGTAGCATCATCTCAAGTTCTTCAATATAAAAAGCAGTAAATAGGTAAATTCGTAATAAGAAATGCCCTTGACTGACTGGTGAACACACCGGTGAACTGCTCTCCTGAAGCAAGTCACCCACCCAAGGAGAGACACTGAAAGTTCTGGTCTGAGTCCCCATGGAAGCCACAGGAGGAAGAGAGGAGGAAGAAGCATTAGATTGTCCATCTTTCCCTAAGCTGGAAGTCAAAAATTATTTCATATTCAGCGCAATATGAAATTGGGATTTTCCACAAACCTCCACACAGCTAGCAACACCATAATCTGTTTTAATTAAATAAATTGGAGAAACAAATCAGGCTGATATGTTGAATCAAGGTGGCATGTGCTGCATATTTATAGCTCCATTGACAGGAGGATTCATGACATATGCTACCAAGTTTTGCAGCCGCTTTATTTGAAATAAATATAATCCAAGCAAAATGGTACAAACTTCACCAGAGAGGGGCTACTGGGATTCTCCCAATCTCAACACTTCCAGATTATTTTACTGAAATGTTTTTGCCGGAATTAAAACGTGTTCCACATTAGAAACAACTGATTAAGCTAAATGGGTGAAATGTGATGGAAAGAAATAAGGAATTTTTCCAAATTTCCCATGTTCTCACCTTTGTGCCTCCACCCTCCCACCCCACCCATGTCCATCCAGTGAACCAGAGAGCAGGTAGGTCCAGTGGAGAGTATAGTGTCCCTGCCCCTGAAGAAGGTGCCTGCCATATGGTGGCCAAATGCAGGGCACAGGGCTCTCCACAAAAGGGTCAGGCCAGGTCCTGCACAGCCCTCAAGTTTCCCTACTCAGCAACAGGGTTCTTGGGGTCCTGAGAAGAGGGACTAGAATGGGGGTCTGAAAACTATCACCTCACCTAACGCAGCCTTGTCATCTGCTTTTGCGAATAATATTTTCTTGTGTCCATGTCTGCAGAGCTGAGGAGTTGGTACTGAGTCAATGTGGCCACACTGGCTACAGGATTTACTATCTCCCCTTTCAGAGGCAAGTCTGAGTACCCCTGACTTGAAGAAGCAAGAGCTTAGAGATGAGGATTGAAGTGGAGTGATGGGTCAAAGATTAGAGAGAGGCAGAGACAGGTAAATGAGGGAAAAGGAGTGAAGGCAAGACAGAAACAGACATAAAGACCAAATATAAGGAAAACAGGGAAGGAGGGGAGAGGAAGGAAGACTGGAAATAAAAGTAGAAAAAATGGGAAGAGCTAGGGAAAGAGGCAAAGAGGGAAGCAAATACTCCCCAATCAATAGACACACTCTGAATTCAAGTATGCTAATGACAGCTCCTCCCTCCCATCTCCCCTGGGCCCGGTTGAACAGGGTTCACTGGCTATACAACCAACCAGTTGAGCTGCAGGGTGTCTGGCCTGCATGCACAATGCTCTGTGGCTCTTTAAGACAAGCAAGCACAATAAGTAACTTTGGGAGCTCATCATTGAGTGAGTGGTTCTCTGCCTCTCATCTTGAGCTACCATGAGCCCCCCAGTCGGTGCTTGCATCTCAGTGAGTGACAGATGAGCTGTCTGGGAGGCACTAAGGAACCATTAGCAAACAAGCGCTATAAAGTTACGTAACTTCTAGTGTGTGTCAATATGTGATGCTCAACTAATAAACTTCTGACAGGCAGCTTGAAGCAGCTTAAAAGCTGCTCTCCTAGTAGTTTTTAGAGCTTCTAATATATAAAACGCTACTGCTTGACAAAACAGAAATAGGAAGGCCTGCAGATTCAGCACTGGAGGGCGAGGTCAAGCTGGGGGGCCTTCTGGCATGTTTCCTTCCTCAGGGTCACAGAACTGGCAGCACAGAGACCTCTCCTGCCAAACTGCTACAGGCAGAGGGTAGGACTTCTCCAGGGGTTGCCTGTGGAGAGCTAAGGTTCCCACAGGAGAAGGAAGGAAGAACTGGGGCCATAGATCCTGATCAAGCTTACTGGGGCCCAGCAGCAATAGTGAAGGCAGAGGGCATACCCCTTGTCCAGGGTGAGGGAGCTTGGGGTTCCTCTCAGCCCACAGTTGAGACTGACACTCTTGTCCTTTGGGACTGCACACAGAGAGCACATGTAAGGGGTAGGTCTGCGCCACAGTCAAGGCTAGTCTCAGGTCTCCCTGCTCACCCTGCCAGAGTGGCAGGGTGCCCACCAGATGGGGTGACTGAGATGGGGTGACCAGAAGAGGTGACTGAGCCACTTGCAGAAGGTGGTAGCAGGAAAGGTAGAGATTCGCCTTCGTACCCACTTCACTTTGGAGCTCAACCCACTGTCATACCACAGGCCTACCTGGACTTTTCTTGGGATCCCTTCCTTTCCTTTACTAAAGGCTCCATTCCTTAAAACGGGGGCCACGTTCTCCCCAATTCAGAAATCCTCTGTGAAATGACAACCAAGGCTAGAGGAGCCCAACAGAAGAGTCCAGTTGCAGCCTCACACAGAACTCTCCTGGGCGCTGGATCAGGGGTGGGGGGGGGGGGGGGGGAAGGAGGGTTCCTTTAAGGACTTCCAACTTTCTCCAAAAGATGGAGACCTCAAAGCACACTGGAGAACAGCCCTAATGCTGAAAGCAAGTCAGTGTCCTGGGAGCTCAGTCTCTGGGCTCCAATGACACAGCAACACAGCGCATGTTCTGTGCACTCACCCACTGACTTTGCTCTGCCATGGTATTCCTGCACGGCCCCTTCCACAAACCAAGGAAAAGCCTTTTGCTGTGTTTGTGTTTCCCTATACATGTCACTTCTATTACAGTACATTACCAAGCATTTGGGAAAAACTCTGGGATCCAGGCCAGTGGTGCAGGCTGTCCAGGCTCTGGCAGTTGGAGACTTAGGCACCCCCAACCCCACCCCAACTCCACCCCAACTCCGCCTAAGAGTTTTGACGGTCCTGAGAGAATATTGTATGCCAGTGAGACATGAACAAAAGCAGAGTTCTTGGAGAAGTTAAAGTCCCACACAATTCCTCCAACTCCAGGTCCATCTTAACCTACAACCCACCTAAGAGCGGGTGCACTCTGCCCCAGTAGCAGTTAGTATGGAAGCAAATCCATCTGCACCCAGTCTCTACTGTATTCTGCACAGGGCAGATTTCGCCACCCCAGCATACCCAGGCCCCTCCTCCTTACCTAGCCTCCACTGACTGCCACCCTCAGACATACACGGTTGATACCCCCAGCTCCCTGCAGGAGGCAGCTTCTCTCAACTAAGCACCCTAGCTCCGGCAAACCATACTCACAACCTCATGACACGGAATCCAATCCCTGTTTAATCCTTGTCATTCAGGTAGGTTCCTGGGGTCTTTCCTGAACACGGGCCCATTCACAGTAGAGCCTGGCGTAAACCAGGGTGGTGGACAAAAGAGAGAGTGGGAGAGAAGGAGGTGGGATGTGGGATGTTAGGAAGGAGGAGGGAGGGATGTTAGCCTTCTCCCAGCACAGGTCCCAAGAGAGGGTGCTGAATGAGAAAAGAGGGGGATCTGAGAGAGACCTAGGAGAAAGAACCAAGTCTGAAGTCTAGGGCTCCCTGGGCACGGACCCCATCCCATCCATCAAGAACAAGACCAATTTGTCTGCTGCCACCTGGTGGAGGTCAGGAGGCATACAGTTCTCTTTTAGGGAGTGGACTAGGCCCCTAGGGCAGAACTGGGCAAAAGCCCAGGTGCCACCCCCAGGGTACTGAGGGTCCAAAGTTACCTCCATTTCCCAAAGGGAAAAAGCTACTGATTCCTTATACTAGAAGGCACTCAGTCCCTCTTCACCTGGCTCCTAAGGCTCTGGAAAGGCCAGAGGATGGTGACTGGCAGGCCTGGCTCAGAAACACCCTATGGCCAGCCCTTCTGATCTGTGCTCCTACACCAGCTCCCAACAGCAGCTCAGCTCCAAAGAAGCTCTGTGGAAGTAAAGGATGTATACAGACATGGTGTGCGGAGGACACACAGGGAAGGTCCAGATAGCCAGAAGCACACACTTTCATGGACCACATGCAAGAAAGGGAGCAGCCCCTTCAACTCCCCTAGGATGACTTTGTAGAGGGGGTGGGGTGGGCCTGTACCTCAGCAGTACAGATAGCAGCCAGAGCACTGAGGTTGAGTCCTCGGGTAGCTTCAAAGATGCCAAAGAACAGGAACTTGAGAGGGTCTCTAACCCAGCACAATTCTAGGATCAGTATGGCCTGAGTGGAGAAGAGGAAGCCAGCAATGGGCTGGTCTGTTGTGGGAGAAGCCCAATAACAGCCCACATATCCAGGGCAGTGTTGAAAGCTAAGACTGATCGAGCAGCCCCTTACCCTCCTCTGCCAGTGCCTTCCATCAGAGAGGGGCTTGGGTGGTAGACTGCCATGGCAACTATCATGACAGAGTGGGCAGAAGTCACTGAGCCTGTGCTGTGCCCCCACGGTGCTTAATTCTCCCATAACTCCAATAGGTGGACAGGAAAGTAAGTATCTCTGCTGACCACAGATAGAAGAGGAGTCAGGGGCAGTCCCAGGCACACCCGGTTAAGCTGTCCCCTGGCAGAGAGGGCAGAGAAATGAGAATAGGCTGCACCTGAGAGAAGAACCGGGTCATGCTTCAAGCCTTGAGGCTATGGGCCAGATATGCAGGCCTGGCTATGTAAAACAGGGTGACATGCTAGTCCGTGAGTTCTGAGATCACCAAGAGCCCCTTATCACCCTGACATACAAAACACCAGAACATATGGTACTGGAGTTGCCCAAACTGCCAGGCTCGTAATGAACTGACTAGAGTGCATATGGCACGCAGACAGGAGAGATCTCTCAATGTAAAAAATGCTGGGGACGACGGAAGGTGTCAGAGAGTCTTCCTTGAAAATCGCTCTTCATTAATGTTTCATACAGAGCCAAATGTGTTGTAATAAAATGGCTATTAATGCACTTATATCTATGATGATTTTGCTCAGTGCAGCTGACTTACCCTTGCAGAGCAGGATTGCAGGTCTGCACACAGCAGCCCCAGGCCAGCATGGCGCAGACAACAGGTCACAGCCCTGCTCTGCACACTCACCTCCATCTCTGAGCTGTGAGCGTGCACCTTCTGCACCATGTCCTCGGCCTCATGCATGCGACGAGTCAGTTGGGGTGAGTATTCTGCGGGGGTCAGCTCGCTGTCGTAGGACCCCAGGATGGCACGCATCCCATCTCGCTCCTGTGGGCACAGAGGGCAGTGTAGTCAGGCCCCGATGGACAAGGGTGATGATGCTGAAAGAACACGTATGACAATGTTCTACTAGAGTGGTACCACCCTCCTCCCCCAGAGGAACATGTGACAGAAGATAACAAATAGACACATGAGCAGGGGGTCAAGATCAAGTTTGGGAGCAGACCTTCATGTGGACTATCAAAGAGCTCAAGCTGAATACCCAGCAGTGTATGGATTCACAGAGTCCACTGAGGTACAGATGGGGCCCTCCAGCAGTCCAAGCATGGCCTGTTCCCAGGGACCCCAGGGACTCTGATTCCCCCACCTGAGCTGCAGTGAGAATGCCAACCTGCGGAGGTCAGAGACCCACAGACCAGCAGTATCTGCATGGCCTGCAGTGTATGTATAAGGTAACCAGACCCTGCCCTGAGCTACTATGGCCCTAACAAGGCAGATTTCTGTCATTCCAGTCAGTGTCCTAGGTCAGTGTAACTTTCTGAGACCTGTCAAATGGACCCAGGGAAATAGAAGTGGAAAGACAACACACCAAGAAATAGGTTTGAATCCCCTCCCCCCATAACAAAGGAGCACTCAGCGCAAGGCTCCTGACAGTAGATTCAGCAAGCAAAGAAAGATGCCTCTAAGCAAGGAGGCAGAAGGCACCCCAGGGGACTAGAAGCCAACTGATCTTGCATCTGCCCAGAGTTCTCCACAGAGTCTGGAATCCCCAGGAAGGTTGCCCTCATCTCAGGAATCCCACTGGACTTATGGAGGCCTCAGGCCATGGTCTCAGGTCACAGTCTTATCACTAAACACCAGCCCCATCCTCATTCCTCAGTTTCTAAGGCAAAGGGTGGGAGGCAGCTCGGGCTGCAGGGAATGGCATCAGGATTAATTCTTGGAGTTGCACAGAGGTTCACACTCAGTGTGTCTGCCAGAAATGTTCATTAAGGTCAATAGTTAGGAAGCTAGAGACCCTAGGAGAGAAAGGAGGCTTCTCTTGCTCAAGGGGCTGGCAGGGAGGCCAACCTGAGTCCAGAGTTCAGAAACCAAGCTGCTTTGACAGGCCAGTGTTACAGTGGCATGCATCCAAGTATAATAACATCCTGTCCCCTGTGGGCTGTCTGTTGCCACTTCTCCCTCCTATATCTTGGCCTGAAACCACAGGATTAGTTTCTTCTGGCTCCAGAACTGAAGTATGGACTGAGAAGACCTAATCCCCAACAGGTCACAGCACGGGTTGAGGGGCTGACTCCCCTACCACCCACTCCTATCTGCTTTCACCATGGACTCTCACAACAGGCTACAGAAAGTCAAGTTGTCTTCAAAAAGCCCAGAAAGCTAATAAGTCACCATTCCTCAAACCTCCTGTACTATACATATCCTGGGGGTTTTGTGATTCAGCAGTCCTAGGGTGGGCGCTCAGATGCTGATGCTGCTGGTGCAGAGGATACACGGGGAAGCAAGATGAAGGGCAGATCTCAGTGTCCCTGAAGGTTTCTATGAAACTCAGATGTAAGGCCCAGCCTTGCCCCCTTCAAGTTGGGCAAGCTGATGCCCATGTCTCAGTCCTCTCTAATGAGCTGGACAGTCAGCCCATCAGAAAAGGACAGCTGTGATGATCAGTTCCACCAGATAAATCAGCCCACACATCACCCCATAGTGAGACCCATAATGGCAGCAGATGATTTTCTCTGGCTCAGCAAAGAGACCTCCATACATTCACGAGAGTATCCCCATCCCAGCTGATACATTTGGGACAGCTGCAGGAGAAAAAGCCATCTACCTTAGCACTGCCTTGCTCTGTGCACTGGAAGGCCGCTCCCTCCCAGCCAAGGCAGAGGAATCTGGGGGAGCTACAGAGGCATCTTTACCAGCCCTGGTAAAAATGGAAATCTAGGAACCTGAGATAGACCTGGGGAGCAAGACCTTGGGAATAAGACCTGAGCCTCAGCCACCTCCATGCAATGCCCCCTCCACCGAACACTCTCCCAGCAGGTGCTTCCAAAGACCCAGACCCCAGGGAGACTCACCACTGTTCAACCCCCAGTACTGTCCAGGCCCTTCCTCTTAAGGGAGACTGAGGAAGATGTTGGGGCTGACAGGAGCCCCTGTGTGCCCTCTCAAGAGTTAATGCTCTCCTGTGCTCATGAAACCAGACATGGTCATCACCCTGGCATGGGCTTCATAATTAGTTGACAACAAAAAACTCAATAAGTGAGAAATTAAAGTTACAAATCCAACTGCAACTGGTCATATACACATGGAAAATTTGTTTCCACAGGAAGGTTTATTGAGTGTCATAATTTTATTGAAATCCTATATCTTCCCATTGACTTTTATGGTTTGGAGCTGGTTACCAGAGTTATCATTACCAGAGCATCGACATCATGTGAGGCGCGGGCAGGGGGATTTCCTTTCATAAACAAACTGTAATTGTCTCTTTATTGACCAATAAATCTTCAAAATGCTGCCTTTCACTAGACTGCTCTTCTATTACACTTCCAGGCTAGCATTAGCTAGCAGAGAAGAAAATATAAAATTGAAAGTTTGTTGTTTGTACCTTTTAAAGAAATTGTTTTGTCATTAGTAGTAAAAGAGCAAGAACTGTGCTGCTTTGCTTTGATAATGACTTTTTAATGAAGTTCTCTTCATTTCCACCTGAGCAAATGCCAATGATTAATTGCTGAGAACACAGGCGCCCAGTCTGTGGAGCAGGTACCTCCACAAAGCTCAGAGAGGGTCACTACACAGCACTGTTTCAACCGAGCACCCCCAAACAGTCCTGTTACTTAGCAACCATGTGAATAACACTGTTCAGTATGTGGTAACAGACAGGAGAGGGAACTGAGAAGTAGGGACTGGCAAGGGAAGTAGCCCTGACCACAGCCAGAGAGACTGAGAATGCAGGAGTCTGTCAAGGATCAAGCCCTGCAGAGATCCTGCTCAGTCTTTACCAGCCCAGCCAGCTCTACAAGCTGTTATGAAGAAGGCTGGACCCCACATCCAAAGTGTTTGGGGTGATATTTATCAGCCCCACTGCAGTCTGAAGCAGAAAGACCAGACACACAGGGCTTGCCCCACAGGTGGACTTTGCCACACAAAGCCACACAGGACTGGTTGGGCAAAAGGTCTGCACACATCCTATAAACCAGTGGCAGGTGTGCTCATCACTCTTGGTCTCCAAGTCACCAGCTGTAGCCAGGGAGTTCCAGCCACTGCCTCACTGGGCATAAGATGGGGCAACAAGGTGGGGCCATTCACTGGACAAGACAGGCTGATAATCCAGCCTTTGTCAACTCTAGATTGGCCAAAAAGGGTGTCAGGACAGACAGCTGGAGGTCCTCTCTGCAGGGCTACAAAGAGGATTGGGTGGTGGGAAAGAGAAGCTCATTCATCCCAGCCCTGTGGCTCCCACTAGACTCAGTGAGGCTAAAACCTGCCTGACTGTCCCTTAAAGATGTTGAATGCACCTTCACTTCAAGCCCTCAGCTTTACTGGCTCCTTAAGTCAAGAAAGTTCTTTCCCCTAGAACAAAGTTGACCTCTCTACTTCAGGTCATAGCCCCCCACTAGTCACATGCTCTAGAGCACGTCATAGTATTCCTCCAACACTGCTCAGCTCAGCTCTGATATGATCTGTGATAATGGTAATATGGTCATCTTCTACAACTCAAGCCTCAGAGGGAAGAGTTCTGACCATCTTGCTCACAGCTCTGGGTTGATAGGGAGATTCAAAGGAGGGAAGGAATGCTCCTGTATCAGCGAGAAGCTCTGAAAGACAGAGCTGTAACCTACTAGCAGGAGGGATGCTTCCTGCACACATGCTTGATGTCAGCCCTTGAATGCCAAGATCCTTTGGCTGTGGATGAATAGGGAAAGATGTGGGCATTGAGAACAATGTTCTGGAACTATAAGAAAAATGAAAAAAATCCCAGACAAGGCACAGAATTGAGTCACAGACAAGAACACAGAAAAGTAGAGGCTTCTAGCTAAGAGTGTGCATGCATGCATATAATGCATGTGTGCCTGTAATAAATGTTCACCAGGCCACACCCACTATGCTCCTGCCCCCTGGAAGGTGGCAAGCAGAAAGAGAGGGTTATGTTTCTCAGTGCTTCTGGCCCAACAAGCCTGGTACTACTGCCACCAGCAGGAGAGCCCCTATGGCAGCCCCTGCTGGGTGTGGGACCTCCAAGGAAAGTACAACCAAAGAGCTCCAGCTGCTTTGAAAATCTGCTTCATTCACTCACTTCTTGCTTCATATACCCACTGACACTTCACTGAAACCTCGATATTAGTATGAAGTCAATCCCAAACTAAACTAGGAGGGAAGCAGGAGGCCCAAGGATATAGCCTGCAGCCTCCTAAGTGCTGGAGAGGGCAGGGCATGATAGATACCAGAAATTCTGGATAGAACCTACAGAGACCTCAGGTGCCAGAAGGCTGTGCACCCTGTAGGTCCTGGAGGCTTTAGGAAGAGGCAGGGCATCCTGGAAAGGCATCACTGGGTCATTCAAATCAGACTGAGCAACATGAGTAAGCACCTAGCACACCCTCGTCAGAGGCAACAGTGATGATTATCTTAACCGTCAGCAGGCCCTCCAAGGAGAGGTAATTAACTGAGCTCTGAAGCACCCTTCCAAAGGCACTGATGAACCCCGTGGGACTAGTAAGAAGGCACCCCAGGCAGAAGCTGAGGTGACACGTGGGGTGAAGCACATGCTCCCTGGCAATGGGCTGTTTCTGTACATACACTGGGACACTATGAAGACATCCCCTTGATGACCAATAGTCCTATGAGCAAGCCTGGCCACCTGCAGGGTAGTTACAGGACACTTCCTCCAGCAAAACCCAGAGTTCCAAGTGTTGAGTTTGAGGATAGGAAGGGGAAGGGCAGAGAAGGCCGTAAAGATTGGGGTAACTGACCCCAGTCCTGAAGGCCCAGAGCAGGACTGGTTGGGCTAGGCCACACCCAGAGAGGGTGAGAAGCCTATCACAAATGTCCAACTGAGAGTTCAGGCTCTGAGGGAGAATAGCATTTCCAAAGGGGAGACCAGGTAAGGCCCAAATGCTGGCTTAACACTGACTAGACTGTCACCTCAGGGAAAGTTACTTGGCTTCTCTAAGCCTCAGGATGCTCATGTGTACAATGAAGAGTGTCAACTACATTTTTTAAAAAGGAGAAATTATCATAATTTGCAGATGGTAGGATACTTTATATAGAGAGTTCTAGGACTTCACCAAAAACTACTGAAAACAATAAATGAATAGAGACAGGTTGCAAAATTAATACTCAAAAGATGCAGCATTTTTAGATACAAATAATGAGCAAGAAGAAAAAGGCAAGAAGAAAAAGAACATAATTCCATTTACCATCATATAAAAAAATTAATTACCTAGAGGTAATTAACCAAGAGGTAGAGAATACATACAAACATACACACACACAAAACTATAAAACACTATTAAAAGATATAGAACAAAATGTAAAGCAACAGAAAGATGGTACATGTTTATGGATGGGGTAAATCCATACAGCTCAAAATAACTATTTTACTAAAAGTGATACATAGATATAGATTTAAGGCAATCTCCATGAAAATTCCAATAATATTCTTCAAGTAAGTAGAATAAAAAAATTGTAAGTAACCATAGAAAAATCCCAAAAAGTTGGGAAAAAAAAAAAAAACCTAAAAGCACTATAGTACCTATTTTGAAATATTATAAAGTAAAATCATCAAAATAATGTGATTTTGGGATAAAAACAGATAAATCAATGAAACAAGATCAAAAGTGCAGAAATAAACCTACATATATATCAATGGTCAATTTATGACAAAGGGGCCACAACCACACAATGAGTAAAGAATCTCTTAAACAGAGCTGGGCATGGTGGTGTGTGGTGCCTGTAATCCAAGCACTGGGAGACAAGAGACCAGGGATCACTTAAGTTTGTGGGTTCGAGACTACCCTGAGCAACATAGCGAGACCTGGTCTTGAAAAAGCAGCCAGGCACGGTAGTGGGTGCCTGTAATCCCACCTGCCTGGGAGGCTGAGGCTGGGGATCTCTTGAGTCCATGGGATCAGGACTACCCTGGGCAACATAGTGAGACCTAGTCTCAAAAAAAAAAAATCTCTTTAACAAATGGGGCTGGGAAAATCAGACAGATACACATATAGATGAATGAAGTGAGATCACACCCTTACTCAATACACATGAAAACACAACATAGATGAAATTATTAGAAGAGCCACAACAATAAAATACATAGAAGAAAGTACTGAGATATGTCTCATGACATCAATGATAGAGATGTTTGCAGGGACTCCACCCTGTAGAGAGGGAAATAAAACAAAATAAATAACTGGGACTGCCTCAAATTAAAAAGCTTTTACACAGTGAAAGAGAATAATATCAGATTAGAAGACATTCTACTGAATGGGAAAAGCTATTCATTCACACATCACATAACTACCACAGGATTAATATCCAAAGTACACAAAGAACTCATTCAACACTAGCAACAACAACCAAAAAACTCCAAACAACCCAATTGAAAAATATGCAGCAGATCTGAATAGACAGTATTCCAAAGAGAATATGCAGAAGGTCAACAGATACAAGAAAAATGCTCATCATCACTTCAAATAAGGGAAACTCAAATCAAAATTACAACGAGGTATCATTTCACACCTGTGAGAATGGCATATTTAAAAAAGACTCCCAACAGAACTGATAGTGAGGATTTGGAGAAATAGGAACCCTTAATATCTGTTGGTAGAAATGTAAATTACAGTCATTTTTTAAAGTGGTCTGGACTTATCTTAAAAAATTAAAAATGGAAGCACCATACGGTGCAGCAACCCCATTTTTGTGCATATAACCAAACAACATTAAATCATCACTATGAAAAATTGTATGTTCCACAATGTGTACTACAACATTATTTACAGTAACTAAAATATAAACACAATCTAACTGCCCATGGATGGAGAGTGAAGGAAGAAGATGTGGCATACCTACATAATGGAATACATTCATTTATAAGGAGAGATAAAATATTACCATTAAAGCAAAACAGAAGGTACCTGAGGGGTTATATAAAGCAAAGTAAACCAGAAAGATAAAGATGGATATTGGCCAATTTCACATGTATTGAAAAGGAGACAAAGCAGACAAGGTAAAAACGCAAATGTGTGTGTGTGTGTGTGTATATATATATATATATATATATATATATATATATATAAACTCCCAAACATCAATAATCTGAGGTTTCAAAGGTTAAGAGGGAGGGAGGTAGAAGAAAAAGACCAATGGGGTATAGGAATGATAGTGGGGAATAAACGAATGAATAAATGAACAAACGAATGAAACAGTATGCCTGGTCCGACATCAGGTAGATAAACTATGTATGTAGTAGTCCAACAACCACGTTAAGTACAGATCCTCAATAGAAAACAACTTCAATAAAATAAATTCTAGGAAGAATGGTAAGCATCAAATAGTGATAGTAAAACACACACACACACAAAATCCAAATGAAAACAGAAATAGAATACAAGAATAAAGAGAATTAAGCCCACAAAATAATCAGAAACAGAACAGAAAATAAGTATGCATGATATATTTAAAACAATGAAGGAAAGGATTTAAATTACTGGTTAAAAAACAATATACCAACGGAAAGAAGCAAGCAAGTTAGAAACAATGAAAACAAAATGGAAACAAAAACAGCTAAACAAAAGTTAAGAATAGACTAATTAAACATGTAAACATAGTAAGCAAAAATGTGGAGTTTTAGTAAACTGAAAGATAAAGCTAAAGAACCAGAAAAAAAAAAAAAGAGACAGAAATATGAACAAAAGACAGATACAAAGGACAGAATGGGAAATCTAAACTGTTCTCCATCAAAAGTGAAGAAAGAATAGATGTGGAGGAAAGGGGCAACAACTAAGAAACAGAAGAAATTTTCCCAACCTCCATGCCATAGCTATGCCCATGACCTACACATATGCACCTCAGCCTCATTACCAAATGTGCCCTAACACACATCTAACACAAGTACTGTGGTATAAGAAAAAGATCACAGAAGAATACATAAAAATACCTAAGTTCAGTGTTTATACTAAAATACCTAAAAACGAAAATGAATGAGCTAAGCTACCAACCTGAAAATAAGATTAAAACTATACATGCAAAGAGAGTAATAAACAGGCATAAATAAATAAGAGAGTAAATAAGATGTAAATGTAAGTCAATAGAAAATCCTAAGAAGGAAATAGTGAAAAAAATAAAGCTGAGACCAGCAGGACAATTATAAAAGGCATAAGATACACATGACAAGAATTTCAAAAGGAAAAGGAGAAAGAAGAAATATTTGAGGCAATGATGGCTGAGAATTTTCAGAATTAATGACAGTGATTAAAGTACAGATTCAGCAAACTCAAAGATGCCATTCCAAGATAAATATCTACAACTGCACACTCAGGTATATCATATTCATATATCATGTCAGAAAATCAAAGACACAGGAATGCCCCCCCCCCCAAAAAAAAAACAACAACAACAAACCTAAGAGAGGGGAATATATTACTTACCAAGAACTTAAAGAAAATACACCCAACTTCATGGCAGTCTCTGTACAAATGGGACAGGAGAGGAAGGAAATATTTAAGAGTTGAAAGAAGAAATCTAGAATTTTGTATCCAGTGAAATAACCTTTCAAAAGTGAAGGAGAAATAAAGGGATTTTTTTACCACTACAACTGCTCTACACAACACTGAAAGCTCTCCAGGAGAAGAAAAATGACAAAGAATGTGTATAAGAAACAGAAGAGATCCAGAAAAGTTGTAAGTGAAGGGAAAGTATAGTCTCTTACTTTTCTTAATTAAATTAATATATAACCATTCAAAGCAGCAACAGAAACAGCTGTGTTGAGTGGGTATGGTGCACAGGTGAGCAAGATGAGTAGCAGGAAGAGTTGGGAGCTCTGATTGGCACCTGCACCACCTGTGATGTGGCAGAGTGCTATTTCAAAAGAGACTGGCCCCAGTCATGACTGTCTATTGCAAACTCCAGGGCAATCATTTTTAAAACTAAGAAAGAGAAATTCAAGAGAAATTTTGACAATAAAATACACAAGAAAAGAAATGGAGTCATATAAAATAACCAGTTAAAACTAGACTAGATAAAGAGAATAGGATAAAAAAGAAACAAAGAATATCTGCCCAAATAAAATGAATATGGTAAACAAATATCAAAGACACTTAATCATATAAATAACCATTTCAAGTAGGACTGATCTTAACATGCTGGTGAAAAAAGACTACCAAATTAAATTTAAGAATAATCCAATTATTTGTTGTCTGTAAGAAGCCTTCTTTAAATATAAAAACAGGTAAAATCAAAAGTTAAGAGATGGAGAGAAATACAGTATTTTAACCTCAATCAAAAGAAATCAAGTGTTATTTTATTAATTCAGGAGAAGCAGACTACCAGGGAATAAAGAAAGACATTACATAACAATTAAGGACTCAACAGTTCGAGGAAGACATTACAATTCTTAACCTGTACGCACCTAACAACACAGGACCAAAATATATATGAAGCAAAACTGTACCAGGGTCTGATGAGTGGCACAGTGGGAAGGTGCACCAATAGGGAAAAATGGCCCGGATGATACATGCCTTAATGGCAAGCAAGGAAAGAATCACTGTGGGGAGAGTCTGGCAAGACAGGATAAAAGCTGCAAAAGAGCAGTGTGGAGAGGGATGCCATCACAGCCTTTGATCCCAGGATAGGCTACAGCCTGGAAAGTAGGCACCCTGTTATTTGACCACCCCGGGGGAAGAGTAAAAGTTACGAGCAATTCAAGTACCAGCCTTTGGTTTGGAAACTGGAATTTGGGCCTCTAACAAGAGGATAGCTTGCTGGAAAATTAGACTTTGTATGAAATACCTGCTTTAGGTATGGAGTGGTGAGAAAATGCCATCTGAGACATGTGCTTCTTTGTAAAACACTTGTTTAGATCTGCAGTGGCAAGAGGATGCCATCTTGGAAGTGTTTTAGGACTTTGAAACTGGAGAGTATCTGGGGTAAAATAATTAAATACATGTGGCCTCAGAGATTCTTGGTTTTCTCCTTGTTTGTAGATAAATCTTGTTTTAGGTAGTCTTGCAACTATGTGCACAGGTGAAAGAACCCACAGAGTGCCGGTTAAATACTGGCTCCTCTCCCTGCTTAGTTTTGGTATCCCTTTGCACCTGGTTTCAAAACCATAATACTACCAGGAGAAACAAGTGTATCACCTAGTACAGTTGGTGACTTCCACACCTCTCTATCAGTAATTGACAGACCCAACAGGCAGAAAATCAGTATGAATAGTTGAACCAAAGGGTATCATCAATCAACTGGATCTAATAGACACTGATAAAGTATCTCAGCCAAAAACAACCAGACTCACATTCCTCTCCAGTTCACATGGAACATTCATCAAAGAGACCACACTGTAGACCATATAAAACACCTGAATTCATTTAAAAAGACACAAATCATACAAAGTAAGATCTCAGGACACCCTTGAATACTGGAAATTATAACAAAAAGTAACTAGGAAATCTCCATGTTTTGGGGATATTAAACAACACTTTTGAATAACACATGGATCAAAAAAAGAAGTCAAGAGAAATTTGTAAAGGTTGTAACAGGATGAAAGAACAGGGTAGTGGAGGGGAATGAAAGTTCAATTGGTCAAATTTTATGGTATGTACCACAGAGTTGTAACACTGAATTCATATTTTAGAAAAGATCTAAATTCAATCATCTAAGCTTCCATCTTAGGAAATTAAAGAGAGTGAAGTATGTCTAAAACAAGCAGAAGAAAAGACAATAAAATTAGTTTTTTTGAAAAGAGTAATAAAATTTATAGACATACAAAAGTTAGCCAAAAGAAAAATATAAAGGAATAACTAGCATAAAAAATGAGGGGGTAATCACTACTAATCTCTAGGATTACCAAAAAAAAAAAAGGCATTAGCATAAACAACTCTATACCTAGAAGTTTGATAACTTGGATGAAATGGGTCAATTCCTTAAAAGACATAAAGTATGAAAATCCACAACAGAAGAGAGAAAACCCAGCAATTTCTGAAAGAAATTAAATAATCAATAACCTTCCTAAAAAGAAAACACCAGACTCAGATGGTTTCATTGGTAAATTCTACCAAATCTTTAAGCAGGAAATTATATCAATTCTCTAAAATTTCTTCCAGAAAATAAAAAGTTTAACTATGTCTGTATGATGCTGTATTGCTAAATACAAGACACTATGCATTTGTCAAAAGTCATAAAAGTGAACAACACAAGGAACGAACCTTAATTTAATGTAAAGAATGGACTTTAGTGATAATGTGGCAACAATAATTATGACAAATATACCAAACAAATGGAAGACTTTAGTATTAGGCAAAATTTTGAGGTAGGTAAATAATGTGGGTGTTCTATACTACCTTCTAAACCTAGAACTGTTCCAAAAACAAAGTCTATGCATTAAAAAGTAATTTTTATATATAAAAGAAGAATAATATAACCCTCCTCCAAAGCAAAAACCAAACAGCAACAATGCAATAGAAATTGCTGGAGAATAGGAATAGGTGGAAGAGGAATTAACTTCACAGATGCCAGAGTAAGACTGACAACTCATTTTAACAGAATCAATGGAAATCAAAGCAGTAGAATAATAAATTCAAAGATTGTACATAGGTGGCCAACAGCCCAGAATTCTATACCCAGCAAAAATAATCTTCAAAAATAAAAGCTTAATCAATATACTTCACACCAAATAAGACAATTCCTCTGTACCTGAACCACAACAAATACTAACATATTCTACAAGCAGAAGAAAAATGATCACAGGTGTTGTATTTGGATGATAATGAAGAGAAATGACAATGGTAACAAATAGATGCAAATATAAGTGAACATATGAAAACAGTAATAATAACATCTCTTCATTATAAAGATTAATGTGTAAATAAAAATAGCCAAATAACCAAAGAGCAAAAGAGCAAAAAGAGGCAGTTTGAGGGCCTTAAATTATCTAAAAGAGATAGATAAATGTATTAACTTTTGCTTAGACTTTGATAAAGTGTCTGCATTATAATTACCAAAATAGTTACTGAAGATTACATTAAAACATCCACATCTGCAAGATGAGGAAGGGAAAATGTTTTATTTTAAAAAAAGTAAAAAAAACACATGTGAAAGGCAAATAGTGAGATACTTAATTTAAATGCCAACTTAACAGTAAAGGCATAAAATACAACTATATTAAACATTTCAACCAATCATAAAGATGTTCACAGTGAATTAAAAAACAAAAATAAAAACTCCATCTCTAAGCAGTACATAAAAGTCACAGCTATAGTAATAAGGTTCAAAGTAGAAGGCAAAATAGTAAAAGATTCAAGCACTATGAAAAAGGAAGCTGGCATCTACAGTAACATTACACAACAGGGATATACAAATTAAAATAAGCCACAGAGATAAAGAATATTCATAATAATAATAAAAAGCTAAATTGACCAGGATGACAATCATTTCCAATTTAAATGACCCAATAAAGTAGTCAAAGATAAACTGCAGCAAACTGACAAAATTAAAAGGAGAAATAGATAAGACTACAATCAAACTGGGGAATTTCAATACAACTCTCAGGAATTCAGAGAATAGAGAGAAACACCACTAAGGATACAGAGCCAGTGAACAGTACAACTAACAACAAAAATAAAGACTGAGACAAGATCCTGAAGGTCAACAGCTTCCACCCCAAAGCCCAGCCTGCGTGGGCTGGGGCTCCAGGTGACTAAGGGAGACTGGCCCAGGGAACTCCAGCTTGCTCTGGCCACTGCACCAGCAGCCTGGGGAGGGGATCGCAGAGAACAGGTGAGCTCCCCTTCCAGTCTGCACCCCGAGGCAGATCACAGTTGCCAAAGAAACCGGACAGAGAGAAAGGCTAGCACTGCAATTTGCAATTGAAAGAACCCCAGACTGTCAGGTTAGGCTGGGACTGAGTGAGTCTGCTTTCCCAGCCCCTCGACTGGGACAGCCATCCTGAAGGTCAACAGCTTCCACCCCAAAGCCCAGCAGTGCCAGCACCGCTACGCAGCACCAGCACAAAACCAGAAAACAAGGACACTTTCTACCAAAAGCATATAGGCAGATTTAACCACAACTATATAGGCTTCAACATGCCTAATACTAAAGCAGTAGTTACCCAATACATAGAGCAGATCCGAAAGGAAAACACAGGAAGGAGGATGAACATAAATACTCAAGCAAACCCTAAGAAAAATAACTCACCACCAAAGGATAAACAATCATGGATCTTGGATGACATGGAAGAAATGCTCCATATGTCAGACAAAGAATTCAGAATCAACGTGATGAAAGTATTCAAAGAGGTCAAGGAAGAGGGGGAAAAAAGGGTAGAAGCCTTCAACGAATTAAGAGAAGCAGTAGAAAACTATAAAAAAGAATACAACAAAATGAGCAATATCATCAACGTACAGAAAAACGAAATTGAAACCCTAAATAAGAAACTGCAGGAGATGCAATGCATAATTAGAGAAATAGAAGAACTCAAGAATGCAGGGAAGAGCCAAGAAAGTAGATTAGAAGAAATAGAAGAAAGAATCAGCACACTAGAGGATACAGAAATAGAGAGAACAAAGAGAAAGAGAGAGAAAAGCAGAGTAAGAAAACAAGAAAAAAATCAGAGATCTATCAGATACTCTAAAGAAAACAAATATAAGAGTAATTGGAATACCAGAAGGTGAAGAAAAAGACATAGGATCTGAAAGGCTCTTCAATGAAATAATGGAGGAAAATTTCCCAAATCTGAAGAAAGAAATGAAAATAGATATACAGGAAGCAAAAAGGACACCAAACTACTTTAATGAAAGAAAAAACACAGCAAGACACATCATAATAAAACTTACAAAAGCCAAAGATACAGAAAAAATTATGAGAATAACCAGAGAGAGGAAATAGATAACCTACAAAAGAAAACCAATCAGACTAACTTCAGATTTCTCAGAGGAGACACTCCAGGCAAGGAGAGAATGGCATCACATTTTCAAAACACTCCAAGACAAAAAGTGTCAACCAAGAATACTCTACCCAGCAAAGCTGTCCTTCCTATATGAAGGAAAAACCAGAACCTTTTCAGACAAACAAAGCCTACTGAAATTTGCTACCACCAAACCCCCTCTCCAAGAAATCCTGAAAGAAGCCCTAAGATCGAAACCTGCAGAATGAAAGGAACGAACAATAAAAAGAAAAGAAAGAACAAACTAAAGTAGAACCCCAAATGATCACCAGAAACACATCGTTGGATCCTCAAACATCAATAATTACTCTAAATGTCAATGGGCTAAACTCATCAATCAAAAGACACAGAGTTGCAGACTGGATTAAAAGACAGAACCCAACATTCTGCTGCCTTCAAGAAACACATCTGATCCCGAAAGACAAGCATAGATTGAAGGTAAAAGGATGGAAAACAATTATACAAGCAAACGCCCCCCCAAAAAATGGCAGGAGTAGCCATCCTTATAGCAGACAAAGCAGATTTCAAAATTAAAAAAGTAACAAAGGATAAAGATGGCCACTAGCTAATGGTTCATGGGGCAATCAACCAAAAACACTTAACAATTATCAATATACACTCACCAAATGAGGGAGCACCAAGATTTATAAGACAGCTACTAAGAGAGTTGAAAACAAATATAGATGAAAACACATATGTAGTAGGAGACTTCAACACCCCACTCTCAACAAAGGACAGATCAAAAAAACCAAAAGCTACACAAGGACACAAAAGCCTTAAAAGAAGACCTAGACAAAATGGACCTAATAAGATATCTACAGGATGCTACACCCACAAGGAACAGACTGCACCTTCTTCTCAAATGCACATAGATCATTCTCTAAAACTGACCACATACTAGGTCACAAGGCAAACATGAATAAATACACAAAGATTAAAATAATACCAAGCTTTTTTTCAGACCACAAGGGTATCAAACTAGAAATCAACAATGAAAAGGAAAAAAGAAGAACATCTAACACTTGGAGACTGAACAACATGCTTCTAAAAGAAGAATGGGTAACTGAAGAAATTAAAGAAGAAATTAAAACTTACTTTGAAACAAACGACAAAGAAGACACAGCATTCCAAAATGTCTGGGATGCAGCAAAAGCATATCTAAGAGGAAGGTTCATAGCAATACAGGCCCATATCAAAAACCAAGAAAATAACCAAAAAACCAACCTAATCTACCAACTTGAAAAATTAGAAAAAGAGCAACAGAAAAACCCAAAATCCAGAAGAAGACAAGAAATAACAAAAATAAAAGAAGAAATAAATAGAAGCCAAAAAGACTATCCAAAAGATTAACGAAACCAAAAGCTGGTTCTTTGAAAAAATAAACAAAATTGATAAGCCCCTTGCAAAGCTCACAAAGGAAAGAAGAGAGAAAATCCTAATAAACAGAATCACAAATGAAAGAGGAGAAATTACAACAGATACAAAAGAAATCCAAAGGATAATAAGAGAGTACTATGAACAACTATATGGAAATAAATACAACAACCTGGATGAGATGGATAGATTCTTAGAAAGATACAACTCCCCAAAATTAAACAAAGAAGATATAGAGAACTTAAACCAATCACAAGCAGCGAAATTGAAGAAGTCATCAAAACTCTACCTAAAAACAAAAGCCGAGGACCTGATAGCTTTACTAATGAATTCTACCAAACATTCAAAGAAGAAATAATGCCTGCGCTACTAAAACTTTTCCAAAAAATTGAGAAAGAAGGGAAACTGCCAAACACATTCTACGAAGCAAACATCACACTCATACCAAAACCAAATAAGAACAGCACCAAGAAATAAAACTATAGACCAATATCCTTAATGAACACAGATGCAAAAATCTTAAACAAAATCTTGGCAAACCGAATCCAACGATGCATTAAAAGCATCATTCACCATGACCAAGTGGGATTTATCCCAGGGACACAAGGATGGTTTAACATCGGAAATCAATTAACATAATACACCACATCAACAAAGAGAAAAACAAAAACCACATGATCATATCAATAAATGCAGAGAAAACACTTGACAAAGTCCAGCATACATTCATGATAAATGCCCTTGAAAAATTAGGGATTAAAGGAACTTACCTCAACATGATAAAAACCATCTATGACAAACCTATGGCAAATATCATCCTAAATGGGGAAAAACTAAAAGCATTCCAGTTGAGATCTGGAACTAGGCAAGGATGCCCACTCTCCCCACTACTCTTTAACATTGTACTGGAAGTTCTAGCTAGGGCGATAAGGCAAGAGAAAGACATAAAAGGGATACAAATAGGCAAAGAGGAACTGAACCTATCATTATATGCTGATGACATGATTCTCTATATAGAAAACCCCAAAAAATCCACAGAAAGACTACTTGAAATAATAAACCAGTACAGTAAGTAGCTGGATACAAAATCAACACACAGAAGTCAGTGGCTTTCCTATATGCAAAAAGTCAAATAGAAGAAGAAGAAATCAGAAAAACCATCCCATTTACCATCGCACCAAAAAAAAATTAAATACCTGGGAATAAACCTAACAAAAAACGTGAAAGAATTATACAAAGAAAATTTTAGAACACTCCTAAAAGAGATAGAAGAAGACATAAGGAAATGGAAAGACATTCCCTGTTCATGGATTGGAAGAATTAATATTATCAAAATGACCATCCTACCAAAGGCAATCTAGAGATTCAATGCAATCCCAATAAAAATCCCAATGACATTTTTTAAAGAGATAGAACAAAAATTAATGAAATTCATATGGAATAACAAAAGACCTCGTATATCAAAAAGCCTCCTGATCAGAAAAAAAGAGAATGGAAGTATTACAATTCCAAATTTCAAGCTATACTACAAAGCCATAATAATTAAAACAGCATGGTACTGGTACAAAAACAGACCAATGGAACAGAATTGAGAGCCCTGAAATAAAGCCACACATATATAGTCAACTAATCTTCGACAAAGGAATGAAAAATTTACCTTGGAACAAGAATAGCCTCTTCAATAAATGGTGCTGGAAAAATTGGACTAAGACATGCAAAAAAATGAACCAAGAAAACTCCCTTACTCCATGTACAAAAATAAACTCAAAATGGATAAGAGACTTAGAGGTCAGACCTGAAACCATAGCATACATACATACATACAGGAAAACTTGGGCAAAACACTCCATGAATTACAGTTCAGATATCCCTTTCTAGAAACATCTACAGAAGGCAAAAAAAAAGAAGGAAAACATAAACAGATGGGACTACATCAAACTAAAAAGCTTCTGTACAGCAAGAGAGACAACAGAAAAAACTGAAAGATGCCCAACAGGATGGGAAAAAAATTTTGCCCTCCACATGAGTGACAATGGATTAATAACGATGATCCACAAGGAACTCACACAACTAAACAAAAGTAAATCAAAAAGCCCAATCAAAAAATGAGGAGAAGAACTAAAAAGACACTTCTCCAAAGAGGAAATACAAATTGCCAACAGGCACATGAAAAATTGCTCAATGTCGCTAGTAATAAGGGAAATGCAAATCAAAACCACAATGAGATACCACCTTACACCAGTAAGAATGGCCCACATCCAAAGAACAGACAACAAGAATTGCTGGCAGGGATGTGGAGAGAAAGGAGCACTACTACACTGCTGGTGGGAATGTAAGCTAGTCCAGCCACTATGGAAAGCGGTGTGGAGGACCCTCAAGTTAATGAAAATGGAACTACCATTTGACCCAGCAATTGCTCTCTTGGGAATTTACCCAAAAGAGACCTCAATGTGGGTACAAAGGGACACCTGTGCTCGGATGTTTACTGCAGCACAATTTATAATTGCAAGGACATGGAAGCAACCTAAATGCCCCCAAACAGATGACTGGATGAAAAAAATGTGGTATATATACACAATGAAACATTACTTACTCATCAATCAAAAATGACAAATTTGACGAATTTGTAACAACATGGATGTACTTAGAAGAAATCATATTAGCAGAAACAAGTCATAAAGAAAAAGACAGAAACCAAATGGTTTCACTAATATATGGGATATAGTGAAAAAATAAACAAAGGACTTGAGGAAAAGTCAAAACAAGCTAAGCACCAAACTGAAGCACACAACTTTGAGCAGGAGGGAAAAGGGGGGGGAGGGAGTGTGGGGGAGTAAACCCCTGGAATTACAATGTTGTGAAATTTATATATAAATTAAAAATTTTAAAAGAAAAAAAAGAAAAGCAAAAAAAGGACTGAGACAAAGTTACATCCAACAACTACAGGATACCTGCTAAGTCAAGTGTGCAAGGGTTATGTACAAAATTAGGTTTTTCTATGTGATCATAAAGCTAGAAAAGTCTCCGAACACAATGAAATTGAGCTAGAAATCAATCAATAGAATTAAAAATTGAAATTTTTGGAAATTTCTCCCTGAATAATCTATTGGTTAAAAATAACAATGAAAATCAAAATTATCAACTAAAGTAAGAAAAATACAATATATCAAATCTACAGCATGCATCTAAATTTACAGCCTAAATGCACACATTAGAAGGACAAAACAAAAACAAAACCCCCTTAATTACCTCTTCACCTCCACTCAAAAAGTGAAAACAATAATATCAAATTAAATACAAAGAAAGGAGAAACAGTAAGTATAAAAATAGTATCAATCAAACAAAATATGTAAGGTACAGAAGCAGTAGTGCCCAAAGTTGGTTCATTCAAATAACTAACACAATTGATAAATTTTTGATGAGAGATCAAGAGGGTAAATAACCAGATAACAAGATTGAAAAAGAAGATATACTTGATCATAAAAATATTAACCGTAACATGATAGATATGCTGAACTAAAGAAATGTGAAAGTTTAGATGAAATAGTCTTTTAAAAACCAAGTTTATCATACATTACTAAATGAATAAGAAAATCTGTAGTTTTAAAACTATTTATTAAATTTATCAAAGCCCTCATCTTAAAATCTCTCAACATGAAAACTCCAGGTGCTTTCACCAGTGAAGTCTATCAAATCTTTAACAGAAATACTACCAATCTACACAAACTATTAGAGAAAAGAGAACTATCTAACATTTTATAAAGCCAGAAAAACTGTGACATCAAAAACTGGCAAGGACCTCGTAAGAAATGAAAACTACTAGCCAAGTTCACGCTTAAAAATAGATGCAAAATCCTCAAACTATCTATTAGCAACCCAAATAAAGTGTTACTTACAACAGAGAAACCACAGTTGAGTCTGTTTTGCTTGGGATGCAAATTTTGTTTAATATCTGAAAATCAATTGATTTAAATCTCCACATTAACAGAATAAAGAAGAAAAATCATAAGACTATCTCAATATATGCAGAAAAAGCATTTGATTAAAATCCAACATCTATTCATGATTAAAACAAGATAGAAAATACTTCTTATAAATGAGGAATAGAAGGGAAGTTTTGTAATCTGATAAAGATTTCCTTATTTTGTTGTTTTTATATTATCTTTAACAGTGGAATACTGAAGGTATTCCTTCAAAGATCAAGAACAAAAACACCAGCTATCAATACTACCAATAAACTGTACTGAAATTCTGTTCCAAAAAGTATTGGGGTGGGGATAGGGAGAGGAGGAGAAAGAGGAATAAAAGTACGCTGATTGGAAAGAAATTAAAAACTATTTTAACAAGAGACACAACTTTAAAAATAGAAAATCCAATCTACAAATAAACTTAAAATAATTAAGTTTATAAAGTTGCTGAATCAAAGTCAATAATCAAAGTTCAATTATATTCCTAAATATCAGCAATACTAACTAACATAGAAATTCTGGAGGAAAAACCAACAAGATTTCTACCTAGTAAACTTTACAGAACATCCAAAGAAAATAATGATGACCTATAAACACAGAAGCATCCAACATATTTGTGGATTAGATTTTACATTATAAAGCTGTTAATACAGTCCCAGTAAAAATCTCAGCAGACTTATTGGTGGAAATCAATAGGCTGAATGGAAACCTGATAGACAAATATAAAGGGGCATGATCACCCATGGCAACATGGAAGCGATGGGGGGGGGGGGCGGCATCATCTGTCAGGTTATATAAGATGTATATGAGTCCCAGTAATCAAATGTGGTTTCGGCAAAGAGAGGAAACAAAACACTTAAAAACAAATCAATACAGGTAGGGACAATTAGTTTTAGGAGGTGTGCAGTGCCTTGGAGCAGTAGGAAAGGACAATTTTTTTTCATCTGGACATCCACTTGGGTAAAAACTGGTGCTTGCCACAACACAACAAAGCTTCCCATTGTGAAGTTAAATATGAAAAAGCAAAAACAATAAAGGAGATAATACTGAATTATACATCAATGACCTTGGGGTAGGTGAAGGTTTCTCAAACAGGATACAAAAGATAATAGCCATAGAGGAATTTTTAAAGGGATGAATATGATCTCAATTGAATGAAGAACTTCTATTTAAAGAGAATGAAAAACAGCTACATCTAGGGAAAAGATACCGGCAATACAAATATCTGACAAACATCCCAAATCCATAATATGTAAAGAATTCTTACAAATCATAAAAAGACAGATTAAAGAAAAGTAGGTAGTGGATTTGAAAGGAGCGTCACCAAAGTGAATCTCCAAATGGCCAAGAAACATAAAGAGATGCTCAATCTCACTAGCACTGTGGGAGTGCACCATGAGTTGGCCTGCCTACCCTGGAACAGCATGAATTTAAACAAAGACATTAAGTGTGAGTAAGGCTTTGAAGCAACAGGAACACTCACTCCCAGTAGGTGTGCAGACAGCCACAAGCACAAGTTGCTTGACATCAACTATAAAGGTGACACATTACAGATCCTACAATTCCACCAAATTCCCAGGCACAGACAAATCCATATACATGTGCACTGACAGTCAAGAGAACGTTCATTGCAACATTACTCACAATCTCCAAAAATAAACTCTTAGACATCAACAGTGAAAATACAATGTGCTACACTCATAAAACAGAAATGAAGTAACTGCATGCAGAAACATGATTCTGAGCAAAGGCAACCACATGCAAGAGATTATATACTATGATTCCATTTATACAAAGTTTAAAACAGGTAAAATGACAGTATGGTATTAGATTGAAAAAGGTCCATCCAGGAGAGGAGCCTGAGATGCGATCTCTGGGAGTGTGGCGTCCCAGCATCTGGTCTGGGACATGATTAGACCACAGAGTGATAGCAAAACTCCCTGACTTGTGCTCCTAGCACAGAGTGCTTTCTGTATGTGTGCTACACTCCAATAAAAAGCTGGGACAAGGTACTCAAAAGAAAGATATCTTGTAGTTCTAGAAATATGGCTGTGACGGTAGTCACAAACAGCTCATCAGAAAAAACATTCAGATCAGAGACCCACTGACTTTCTACCACTGATCATGGATCTTCAGCCCCATAGGCCTGGCAGGAATGGACTAGGTGAGGTCGAAGGAATTGGATAGCGGCAGGCAGCAGCCAAGATGAAGGGAGGATTGTAGTTAACAGTAACTTTCAGCACAGAGATTCAACTGAGCCCCATTGTTTAGTGAAAAAGAAACAAGAGTAGGGGGACCTAGTCAGGAACTGCTGAATGTCACACAAAATGGTCTGGAAAAATAGGGAGCCCTGGAAATTTCTGATCAAGGAGATATATCAAATGGAGATATACCAGATCACCCAGGAGTTGTACAATGAAACAGAGACAGGAAAGGAAGATGGAGCAGAGAAAAAAAAATTAAAAGCCATGGACAGAAAGAAGATCACACCTAGAGGTGAGCCCTGGGAAACAAGCTGTTTCTTGCCCAAAGTGCCACTCCATCTCAGTTCCTCTTCAGAAAATGCAATGTTGTGAGCCTGGGATTTTCCAAACTGTTTACCCCAAATTCTCCTGGGACATCCTATGAGCAAAGAGAACTCACAAGGGGTCCACATGGTTCACTGAAGTGGTCACTTCAAGCCATCCTGGTCAGAAGAGAGGAAGGAAGAAATGGAGTAAGGTGAAAAGAAACAGCTCATGAGATTCCTCCACTTCACCTTCTACCTAGTAAATATCACACATCTGAACAGACAGGGGAAAGGCACCCAGTTACCTAGTAAATATCACACATCTGAACAGACAGGGGAAAGGCACCCAGTTATTGTAGTTTAAACCCAGGGTTAAGGAAAAAAGGTTCTG
The DNA here is from genome assembly GCA_004024945.1 of Uropsilus gracilis. Taxonomy (NCBI): domain Eukaryota; kingdom Metazoa; phylum Chordata; class Mammalia; order Eulipotyphla; family Talpidae; genus Uropsilus; species Uropsilus gracilis. The sequence goes on from PVHY01000243.1 coordinate 147,661, forward strand.
TGACCGAAGTTTTGAGAGTAGTCAAAACTCATTAACTCCATTTAATCAGGTAAAAAGGCCAGTTCAATTGATGAGGAGTGAATTAGAGGATAATTTTAACAGAATGCATTTCTATTAACTCCGGTACAGTAATTGGAATTAAGTGTTACCAAATGCATTTCTTGCTTCGCCCCCTTCCTAAGTAGATGAGGCTAATTTAGAACAGACTTGCCACTTGTCTGCAACAGTCAGCTCCTTATTGAACACACTCACCCAGTACAGTCTCAGTGCCACAATTCTGGAGGGGGGTGGATCTTCAAGGACAGTATGACCCTTTTAAAAGTGATGGAAACTTCATCTGGCTGAAAATGCTTCCGTTAACAAACCAGACATACTTTACTCTGGCAAGAGTAAACTGAGGACACGGAGAAATGTCAACTCACCCTCATAAGCTGGGTCATGGTAACAAGCATGGGTGCTCATGTTGGGACATGGGGGTCAAGGGACAGTGAGTTGGGGGGGGGGTGTCCAAGGTCACCATGAAATGTCCATGTTGTCTGCTCTCAGGCACCTTCTTGTCTGCTGTGTGCCTGCATACAGGGGCCACCAGCCAGTATGGCAATGATGTGCTTTCTGCCCTTTCTGCTCTAGCACCACCTTCTCTGTTCTTTAGCCTTCATTTTCTCAATTTCCACCAGCCTCTTTACTAGATAATCTTTTCTGACCAACAAAGCAAGTCTATTGTTTACTGAGCTCTGCTTCTCCTGGGTCACCAGGTTCAGAAAGGCCTAGAAGGACAAGGTCATATTTCCTGGAAAAGGATAAGGACACACACCCAAGATGGACTGTCTTTGCAGGCAGCAGGAAGCCAGAGATCAGCCTTCAAAATGGTCTCTTTCATTTTAGCAGCCCTACACCCACACCAACTACCCAGGTGCCAAGGACAGGCTGTGTCCTCCCTCACAGGACAGCTGCCTAACCACGGCCTCTGACTCCATATCTCTTCCCCCTCTTCCACCCTGCCACAGGAGATATGATGCTAGCCACTGTTCCTAGACAGGGGAGACCATGTCAACCCCTCCATATCACCACGGGGCCAGGGGGGATAAGCAAGCTCCTCTGTGCTTCGCACCAGCAAGCCATGTTCTTGCAATTTCAACCTCCTGATAAAAAAGCTCTATAACACCTATTGTAGGGAGGAGTGGGAATCAATTGAGATTTCCCGAAGCAATTTCACTTAGACTTCACACTGCTCTATTACAAATTCCATTTCATTTATGTGAGCTGTATAATGCACTCCCAGCTTCCCATCTAACTGGTACTGAGCTTCCTGACACAGTGCCTGCTCACACTTGCACTGCCAGTGTGGTGCCAACTTAGAGAGCAAGAAGGTGCCAGGACTGCTGGCAAGTGTCCTCCCAGGGAAGGCCATGTAGCGTGGAGGGGCCAGAGGCTGGTGTAATCTGGCTCTGAGGTGAGCAGGGATAGACTTGAAGGAAGAACAGTGGTGTAGGGGCCTAGGAATAAACAAGATGTGCTACAAAAGTTTGAGCTCCTCTTTCAGTCAGATGACCCACTCCCTCTCTCCATATCCATTTCCTGGTGTGTAAAATAGAGGTCGAATCAACAGGCTTGATGTGGTTCAAAACATTGCAATGTTGAACAGTTTCATGGCTTCACTGAACCGTGATTCAAAGGCAGGTCACAGGCCGTGTGTAAGGCATCTTCAGCCTGTACATGGTCTATACTGACAGCCTCAGTAAATACCTGTTCTAATGAAAATGAATAAACGAAACACTCCAGTGTTTCTGACTCCAGTCCTCAGAACCACATGTGAGGCATGCATAGGCGCATGCTTCCTTCCTCACTCTTCTTGATTCTACTTTGTCATTCTCTTTAATCTCCCCTACTTGTTCTCAGATGAGAAATACTTTGCCCAGGATCACTGGATGAGAAACAGACCTGACATCTGAATTTGTGGAAGCACAGGTCTGAGAGCTCAGGTTCTGCACTAGCAGGCAGGCTGGATCTCAGAGGGAAAGGTGCTGTCTGAAGTCAAGCTCAAGCATGACCATCAGCTTGAGTACACACTGGCCAGGAAGGTAAAAAGAGAACAGGCGGCAGTGGTGAGCAAAGTTGCCAACAATCACTGAAGTTGCCCATAGCCCAAGCCTCATGGAATGTATGGCGGAATCCACACAGCTCGTGCTCATTCAAAAGGTGACTCTACTCCTTGAATTAGAAGGTCAAGTGCCAGATGGAATTCCATCACTTCACCCCTGAGAGCTGACCAGAGGTCAACAGGTTTCTTCCTTTGCCAGGGCTTCCTTCCAAGCATCAAGTTGCTGACCAGGGCCAGAAATCCACAGGCCGAAGCCTGAGAGCACGACAATAAGCAATTACAAGGTGCTCCCATGAAGCCCATGCTGTCTTGAGTCACAGACCCAGAGTCCAGCAAACCACTCTCAGTATTAGCCCAGTGTCAAAGCCACCTGTTGGAGTGGGTTAGATACTCCAAGAGAGAGGTCTCAGGGCAGGTCCTTTTCTGCGGGGTCTCTCACTGTACCCTGTGTTCCACTTTTAGGCCAAACAGCTTTTTCTTGAGGTGACAACTGATGACCAGGACAACGTATCAGGATGCCCCTAGCACCTACAGGACAGGGAGCCCAGGTGCCTGCTGTCACCCTCAATCTACTTCACCCTGACGGGACAGCAGGACAAGAGAGCTTGCAGACAAATGCCATTCCTACCCAACTCAGTTGAGACTGGAGAAATAGATCTACCCTAAACAGAGAAGTAGTGGAGGGAGAAAGTAGGCTGACTTGCTCCTTAATGTGACAGGAAAAGGCTCTCTAGCTGAAATGGTTACGCAAGCACACGGTAGAATTGCTAGGTCAGGGGCTAGAGAAGGAAGGAGAGCAGCTGCCTAAGCTGGCCCTGGTCTCCTGCGCAGTGTTCCCGATGCTGCCACCCGGGACAGGGAAGAGGCCCCAAATCATCCTCATCCTGCAAAAGAGGTAGGAGAGATGCCAGAGCAGTCGCCCCCAGGTTCAAGGACCCTTCCTTTGTGAAGACAGGCAGCAGGGTAGAGGGAGACAGACCAGGAAACAGGCCAGAGTTTGGGACACGATGCTTCAGAGATCTGACTCAAGACTGCCTGCAACCTATTTCCTCCTATAATAGAGGAGAGAACACAGCGTGCAAACAAAAGCACAGGCCTCCTGCACAGGCAGCAGACCACACAGAGGTGTATATACAAAACTGCTACTAACACAAACTATAATAAACACAGACTGAGGTGCTGCTGTTTGAGGGGTACACTGAGTCTGCTCACAAAGTAAAGGAGTAGCCCCAAGGGGACCACTGTGCAATGTGACTTTGCTAGTCCTCCACCTGCAAACCTGAGGAAGCTGATCTCCCTGCTTTACATTCATCCTCCCCATTTGCAGAAGGGGCTGGACTCAAGTGCAGCTCTGGTTCCGTCCTGAAAAACATTTCACACAACAAGTCACTGAGTCCTGGGACCTTTGCTTCCTTTTCCCAGGAGAGCATTACCTTACTTGAGAGTGTAGACAGTGACTGCAAAGAACCTCTGGGTCACACCAAGGGCGTATGGGAGTACCACTGTGACTAAGAGCCACTCCATTCCCAGCAAGGACAGAGGACTCTTCCATGAAGTCCTGGTGAAAGGCAGCAGCCGAAATCACACTCAGCTCTTCAAAACGCCTCTCCTGCCCTTAATTCAAATGTGGCCTTGGGCCCACTTTGGCATTAGCTGGTGGAGCTCTTGCTGACTCTGTGTAAGAACTGGCCACAGAGGAGCAGCACCACAAAAATGACCACCATCATGTCCAGTCGTTTGCCAGTGATCAGCAAGAGAGGGTAGGAAGGAAGTCTGCCCAGGGCTGGGAGAGTTGGCGAAGCCCCAGAAAGTTTCAGTATTTCTCACACATCTGGGACACACTGCACAGGGGACCAGGGAAAGTGAGAGGAAGGGCTCCGTGTTCAGAGAACACCATTATGCAGACCCCTCTATGCACATCACAGAGGGGGATCACCCCTACAACCCCAGACGCAGGGATGAGCACCACCTCACTTTACAAGGAAGATGATAGATTCAGGCAGTGAAATCTCACCCCAAGGGTGCAAAGTGAGCAAGAGCAGGATGCAAAGTCAGGAGAGAGGAGTCTCCAGAAGCAAAGAAAACACAGCTGTTATTCTATGGCTCTTAGGGTCAAGAAAGACTTGGAGTACCAAAGCCGTGGCGGATACAAGAGGGCAATGCAGCCCACGCCACCACACAAATGCACTGTCATGTCCCAAGAAAACACCAACTAAACAAAGGTAAAAGAAAAATGAAAAAATACATGCCACCAATATATAAAAATCTTTAACCAATCGGTAATAAAATCACTAACACCCAAATAGGAAACTGGGCAACATAAATATATCACCAGCTGAAGAAACTTAACTGACAAATACAGGGAAAATGTAAAATTCTCACACAAAGCATAAGAAATAAAATGCTGCTGCCAGCAAGGCTGGTGGAGACATACCTACACACATACATATGCAAGACATATGTCCCCAAACTCAGAAATTCTAGGTTGAGACACATACCTGGAGAGTGAATGAGAGGTGGCAAAAGGGTCATGGCCAAAGGTGTTGGTCACATTAGCAAAATTAATGGGAAATAAGAAACAGTCTAAATTTCCAATAAGAGATTAATTTCAGTGCATCTGTACAAAGGATCAACACACAGTTACAAAGGATTTCATCTTCAAAGATTGTTTTGAAATGTTGTTTGTGACAGGCACTTGTCTTAGGAAATGTTAAATGGCACATTGAATGACAAACACAGAACACAAATGGGTCTTGTGTGCTGTCTTCTTCACACTTCCAACAGTTACAAGGACTAGGCTGGTCCCACAGCACCTGGCAGTTGTGGCCACCACACTAATCATTCAATGAACAAATGAGTGAACACTGAAAGAGGGAGAAGGAAATATGCTTCAGAGTTATCGCTGGTGAATGGATCAAGGTCTTTTAGAACAACTTTATATTTTTCAGGGGTTTCCAAACTGATTATAACTCTGTTATAATCAAGGAAAGAAAGACACACTGCATATTTTAAAGGAGTCAGAAGACCGAAGAACAAACACTGATTACAAGCACCTTAGAACAGTACAGTCAAACCTGCCTGTCACTCTGCAGAGACACCAAGCATAAAACCCACCAGGGGAGGGGTCTTTCCTGACTCCCTTCTTGGTTCTCCCCAAGGGAAAGGGAGAATGTCCAGAGGCAAGTCAGCAATCTGTGCCAAGTTTCAGAGTGGAAGTGCAAGGCCCATGGACAACAGAAGACAGCAGGCCACCTGGAGGAACAGGTGGCAGAGGTCAGTTGACTCCAGCTAGTTTCAACCCAGTGGTACACAGGGTGTCAGCCTACTTACCATGGGCAACAGCCAAGTTCTCCCCAACTTTTGGTCATTCCCTATATAGCTGCAAGGAGCAGTCTTCATGGTATTTTGTATAGATATAAGTTTTATTTCTTTAGAAATAAATGCCCAGAGAGCTGGGTCATATTATCTGTTTAGTTTTTAACAAACTATCTTGTTTTCCAGAGGGTGTGCTATTTCATACTCCCAGCTAACAAGTGGCACTGATACTATTGTTTCAATTTATCCTGATGGACATGTAGTGATACCTGATTGTGGTTTTAGCATGTATGTCCCTATGAGCTGGTGACATGGACTGTCTCTCTGTGTGCTTATCCACCAACTGTGCATGTGCTCTTTGTACAGGTCTTTCACTCAGTTCATAAAGGCAATTTTCTACTACTGAATATTGAATACTTTCATTCCAGATAATAGTTTAAGTCAGATATGGGGTTTGCAAACATTCTCTTAGTACTTTTTGTCTTTTCATCTCAACATGACTGTTTGCAAAAAAAGAAGTTTTTAGTTCTTATAAAGTCCAATCTATACAATTTTCCTTTTATGTACTTTATTTTCAGTGTCAAGCCTAAGTACTCTTTCTTGTAGCCTGTATATTTGCTCCTACTTTCTAAGGAAAGTTTTACATTTTTATGTCAGCATTTAAATTTATAAATTTTGAGGCAATTTTTTTTTTTTTTTTTTTGGTAAGTATGAGATTTAGATCAAGGTCTACCTTTTTGCTTATGGATGTGCTTCTGGCTACAAAATGAGTTATTGAGAAGATAGCACTTCTTCCATAAAATTGTTTCTGCATCTTTTTCAAATAACGTTGACCCAAAGGAAGAGAAAGACTATAACAAAGAGAGCAAAAATAAGAGTAAGAGAAAGAAAAAATCAGCTCAGTCAAAGGTTCTTTGAAAGATGAATAAAATCAATCACCTAGAATGACTGACTCAGAGGGGGGGAAAAATTCAGATTACTGAAATCAGGAATGAAGGAGGAGACAGTACTACCAATCTTACAGCAGTAAAAAAGGATTATAAAGAAAAACTACCAACAATTGTATGCTAACAAATAAATAATCTAGGTTAAATACAAACTCCTACCAAAATTTACCCAAGAAGAAATAAGAATCCTGAACAGACCTACTATAATGAAGGAGGGTGAGCTGGTCACAGTCTTCCTGTTATCTCAGAGAGGCCTTCTCAATCCTTAAGCCTCCAAAGACCACTAAGAGCCTCCTAATGCTCCACCATACTTATTACAGTGCATTTTTCTCTTTGTTGTTTAGACTGGGTCATTCCCATTGTTCTATCCTCAAGTTCACCAATTCTTTTCAGTTTCCCCCACATCACTGGAGTTCGTGCATTAAGGTTTCCTTTCAGTTACTTGTATTTTCAGTTATTACCTAAGATGCTTTTTCTAGGATATGGTTATCTAGTTCTTTGGCTGCAGGGAGTTGTTTTTCACTAACTTGCCCTCTGGCATTTCTGGATTTCCAATGCCTTAAGTGTCAAGTCTGGAATAAAAACAGAAGGGGAAAAAAGCCAGAGACTCATCACTGTATTGTTCCTCAGGTCCTGGGGTCCCTAGTCTCCACCCTTCTGAGTCTTTTAATGTTTGTTTTATATATAACATCCAGGGGGGATTAGTTGTACTTGGCCAAAGGAATATGGAAAAATATATTTACTCCATCCTCCTAGAAACAGAAGTCTTAGCTGCTCTATAAAATCATTCATTCAACAGTAACTAATACCTTCAAGGCACTGGCCACTGATATAGGTGTTATCCTATGACACTTGGTTTGGTAATAACTAGAAGCCAGCACTACTGTTGGCTTAGAGGGGACACTCAAAGTGTATTGACCTAGCCAGATGAGGAAGGGCTTTGTACAAAGCAGGACTCCATCAAAAATGCTATCACGTTCAAGTTGCAAAGATGCCAGCTATCCCAAGGAAGTCTAGGGTGGGAAGGTGATGAAGAAACTTATTCTGATGCCCACTCTGCCACCAAAGCCCCCCATATACATCATGTACCCCAATAACAGCAAAAGTCTGAGAAAACAAGCACCAGGAAAAGTTGCTAGAAGGTATCTCTATTTCTGAGGAAGACATACATACATACCCCATATCCAACACCTAACACCTAACTTTTCATGCTTCGGGCACCCCAAATCACAGTTTCTGGATCACCATAGTTGAAGTAGATCCCATGATGATACTAACAGCCACTCCTTATTCAGTTAATATTAAGCCCACTGTGTGCACTATGCCATCTCCCCACTCCCAGCCCTCACAGTACTATTAAGAGCCAAAGGTCACAGTCACCAGCTGAACCACTAAGCTGAAAGTGACCTTCACCAAGGAAGACAGGATTCAGCGGGAAACAGTTCTGTAGGTAGGAGGTTTGGGCCCCACTTTTTGCATTCTCCTTATTTATAAAAGTGCTTATGCAAAGATATTACCATGCATAATGCATTCAATTATGCAGTGTAAGATGTAGCCTTAATGGAGAAAATTCAAGTCAGCCACATAGACACTTGGGAAATATTTAAAAAAAAAAAAACAAAAAAAAACAGCCCATACCACTGACTTTCAAATGTGTTTGAATCTGCACACCTCTCACTATCCATAGGGACACAATATAAATATATAAAATAGTGCTCATCTCATTTCCCCACTGTTTTCTTGCATGATAATATGCCTAGAGCTGACACCTTCCTCACTCTCAGTGGCAGGGCTGCATTAGCATGTAAATAGCTGGCAGATACAAGGAAATGAAAGCAAGGAAGAGCTCTTTAATTAACTTTAATCCCCCGAAAATCCAAGCAGCAATCTGCTCTGACAGTTCTCTCAGGTCCTCACAAGGCGGCCTTGTTCATCGAAGTCCTGCCAGGCCAGTACACAGAAAGTGGCTGGAAAGGGCCAGCTTAAGGAAGACACAATGGTGATATGGCCTACAAAATACTAGGCCATGCCTGTTAGCTAGAATTTCAGGATGGTTCACTGAAGCCCAGTGGGAGGAAGCAAATGTGGAAGAGGGGTGAAGGAGACAAGGTCCTTGGCTGGGTTTACATGCTGGCTGAGTTCCATCCTCAGCAGTTTATCCTCCCAAACAGGATGCAGGTAGGTCCTGCCTTCTCCCAGAAGGGGGTAGGTCAGCACTACCCAGACTGCTGGGACCTTCTGGGCCCACTAGGCAGCACCAGCACTGCCTACCCTCAAATGGTGCTGTACCCATGCTGTTGAACTAGGGCAGGGATAAGGCTGTGAGGATCTGGCCACTGGAAGACACTACACTCTTTGGCAACAGGAGCTGGCAAAGGCACTGGGGCTGAAAAGTGACCTGAGTATAGCAGGCTGCTGTACTACAAAGAGGTACCCCTACAAGGAGGTGCCATCACCATCTCCGTTACCTTCTAGTTCCCAGCATCATAAGGCTGGAACTGGGATCTGAATTCATATTCTCTTACTCTGAGAGGCCCCTCCAAACACTGTAGCATTTAGGATTCAGTCATATGGGTTCTGAGGTACCAAAAAGAAGGCTTGGGGCATAGGCTTGAAGGAGGTAAGGGTCATTGCCCAGGTGACTACCAGCACTAGTCCCAGAAGCAGTGGTTAGGAGGGGAAGAGCTGTGCAGGACAGCAGTATGGGAGGAGGAGCAACAAAGTCAGCCAGTGTGGTGGCCAAACAGGAAGATCAGGTGGAAACAGTTTTGGGAAAACACACATCTAGATTTTGCTCTCAAAACAGCTTCAGTGACTGCGCTCGCTGTCCTCAGTGCTCATCTTAAGCCTACCAACCCTGCCAATGCCCCTACAAGGAGGTACCATCACCATCCCTGTTACCTTCCAGTTCCCAGCATCATGAAGCTGGAACTGGGATCTAAATTCATATGCTCTGACTCTGCGAGGCCCCTCCAAACACTGCATGCAGCATTTATGGTTCAGTCGTATGGGTTCTGAGGTGCCAAAAAGAAGGCTTTGGGGCATAGGTTTGAAGGAGGACAATGGGCACAGAAACACTGCAAATGGCACTTTACAAACACAAGCACAGAAGAGAGTATTGCACACGCTGCATTACAACTCACAAGGCTGTACAAACATGCTGTAGCTGTGAAAACAGCCTGAGCAGGTGGGCAAGAAGCCCAGGGGCTTGGGTGCCAAGCATGATGCTATCTCACTAGGCAATATGGGCAAGTTTCTTCCTCTTCTCTGTGCCTCAACTGCTTTCCCTGTACAACCAGGGGGTCCAAGGGGCATCCACATCCTCTCCTGCTTGACCTCACTGGTTTTGTTTAAATAAAACTAGGCAAAGCAGTGGCTGACATGCTCACCTCATTTAAGTAGTAAGCATCAGAAGGACTGCAAGCATTGCATCTAACCCATGATGCTGAGGATGAAATTAAAGAGGATGAACAGCCACCAACATGCATCAGTGACCTCCCTGGAGTGGGCACAGTACTGGGCTGGTACCCCATTGGTCCTGCATTCCATGGAGGAAGCAGATACTCTAAAGGAAAATCAACAGCTGGGTTGAGTGTGGACCTAGGTGTCTTCTGACTGCACAGTGGCCCAACTCCCAACTCTACCATGAGGCAGGCCCACAACAGCCAGCCATCACAAGGGGTCTGCTGGCCCTGACGAGGCACTCTGTACTTTTCCTAGGCACTGAGCTTGTACCTCAGAGGCTCTGCTCTCTGAGAGGGACAGTGCTGCCTGTGCATCAGCAGTGATCATGGGAGTGACAGCTGCTGGCAGCCTTGTGCAGAGCTTGGTGTTTTTAACAAGTGACACAAGGACCTTGCCTCAGCCCACTGTCACTTCATGCCCCAACAGATTCATCATCCCTCTTGCCACCAGCATCCTCATATCTATTCCTCCTCGCCAGCCCAGAGCTCCGCAGTTACACAGTGCCAGTCCTCTAAGGGCTCACAGGTGGCTAAGTGAGAATGGCTTATACAGGAATAAATCACGCTTCTGTAACCAGCAATATTTCTTTAACCGGAGGTTAATAAAAATCACTGGCGAAGGCTAACCAATGGATCTAATTTATTTAGAGACTTTCATAAAGCTGCAGATAAAGCCCTTTATAAAAGCTTATTAGAGAGCCCCGAGGAAACCCCGGAAAAGAAACTGGCATTCACTGGACGCAGAGGTCCTAGAGCAAAGTGAAAGTCTAATAGAAACCTCCAAGGAAGGAGGAGTGTGAAGTAGGGGTCAATCTGTCACCTGTATCACTCAGTCCTAGCCAGATGTCACTCAGGGCTACGCCTGAATGTCCAGACACTGCTCTAGCCAAGACCTGTCCCAAAGCCCCAAGCTCCCAGCTCTAGGGAAGGTACAATGGACACAGTGCAATTATATTCAAACTCTCCTCCAAGGGGCCACAAAGGAGGCCAAACCACAGTGCCCCCTCAAACCCAGCATCACAGGAACAAGTGGAGACCTTTCTAGGGAAGGAAGTCATTGGGAGAGTCAGCTAGCTGGGGCTGGAACCTGCTTCCCTCCAATCAGCAGCTCCCAAAGCCCAGGCTCCAGTTCTAGAATCTGAGTCTCCAGATCACAAGACCAGAAAGTTACAGCAGATATTTTTCTGCTGAAAGCTCCTTCCAGCACAGATGTTCCCTTACAAGGACTACACTCTGCATGGCCCAGTCTCTCAGTAGAAGACTGTGCTGAGCAGAAAGCTCATCTTCTACTGGTACACAAATAGTACATAGCCCCAGCCCCCATGGATGAACTTCTGTGGACTTAGGGCCACAGCTTACCAGGAAGCCCAGGAACAACCACACTGCTGCTCTTCCTCAGAGACACCAACACAGCAGGTACACTGTGGACATGGGAGGCCACTGAGGAGAGACACACTCTAAATGCATTCACATTTTCTTGAACTTGTAGTCTAAATGAATTAAAAGAACTCTGGGAGGGCAAACTCAGGAACTGCCCTATTCTCACATTTTTATAATCTGGGCTATGCTTGGAGATCATATGCACAAGCTGTATAAAGGCCTTCCAGGGATCACATCCTCTCAAGAGGACTATGGCAGAATGACTCCAAATCTTGACTATGCACCTGCCTGATACAGAATTCTGAATTCTTAAGAAGTCATGTTAGAACACCCTGGTCAGAAGAGGAGCGGCACTGCTGACCTGTGACCAAGAAGGGTCAAAACCAGACCAAAGAAGGGTGGAACCCTTTTTGGCACCTACTGTCACCCCTTCACAAACCCCATAAGTACCCAGAAGACAGGCAGGAGAGTGCTCCTCTCATCAGGAGATGAACAAGCAGCCCCCCTCCCCAGCTCCTATACAAAGGACAGGATGCTGCTTGGTCCACCTCAATCATTCAGGAGGTTCAGTATCTCTGGGAACAACACACAGTCACAGCCACTTCCTGACATCATTCTCAGGATCCCAGGTGAGGGTACCCATTGTACAGACGGAGACTTAGACTTGGAAACCAGAAAAGGAGGGGGTCATCAGTGAGGGATGGATATTCTTCTGCAGATCCCAGGGGTTTTCTCCAAGCCCTCTTCACTACACCAGCCTTCTAGGTGGACAGCTTAGTCAATCCTCTCCCATCTCAGTCCCCAGGTTCTGCAGGCAAACATAATTGTTATGCCCTCCCCTGTCGTCCAGACACAGTGCAAAGCTGGAAATGACCTATGGCAAAAGCAAGCAGACATAATTCTGGAAAAGGCTCCCAAAGACACCTCCCACTTTGGACCAGAGCCACAGCATAAAGAGCAGCAGTGACAGCGAGCCACAATGCCAGAAACCACAGTGAACAGGAACAGCATGGGCCCAATTCCGACAGTGGGCCAGGACTGCTTTGGTCTGAAAGGATTTCCTCTTTACCTCCTTTTTATCTGGTGCAGTTTGGATCTTTATGGGCAAAATAAACCCAAAGAATATTGACTCCAAACCACACTCCCTGCACTTGACTGTTTTCCTTTTGGTGATGGATGACATTTAATACCTTCCAGTCTGAGCTCACTCTGGGTCTGTAAATACAGATCCCTTTTATTGCTATTTAATAACTATTACAATGGCTAGGGTTGGTCCTCGTCTACTGGGCTGAATGTTCCACGGGGCCTCAGGGGGGAAGTAGCCAAACTCCAGAAATCAGCTGACTCTTCAGATGAAAGCACCATCACACACGCACATGTGTGCACACATTCATGCATGTGGGATTTACATGGTTTAACATGCATGCACACTTATGAGCAAAGATACACTTTCACATGCAGAGTCACATGCATTCATATGTACATGTAGGCTGACGTACACATATGCAAAGCACACACATACAAACATTCTATGTACTCACACGTACACAGGTGCACCCACAAAGTGTGTGCACCCTCATATACACATGCACACATTCCACACATGCACTCGCAGACATCCTTCCCGGACCATGGTGCTGGTGACTTCCTACCTTTTTAGCATACTCCTCACCCCTTCCCCAGCATTAGACTCCTCTTCCATCAAGTGGAATTATTAGAAATGCTGGTAAGAATAAATTAATTCGATAAATGCTAGCCATCGCTATTATTTACTGAAGGCCTACTTCAGCAAAGGCCTATACCAGACATATGACATACAGGTATTAGAAAACAGATAGCACGAGTGACAATACCAAAGTCCTAGTAAGGAATAAACAATAAGTAACCACCAAGTCAGCTCTGCTCTACCTTCTTTTGGAAATGTGAATTTGTTCCAACACCACTGACAAAGAGTATGGGTCACTGAGTAAGGGAAAAGTGGCACTTAGTGGATAAGCAGAGCAAACTGCACCCAAACCTTGAGGTAAACCTCCACATATACCTCCAGTGCCTCCCAGCTCAGCACTCTGCAGAGGTTTGGATAGGTATCCATGCACACCCCAGTCATAACTTCTCTCTGGTTTCAGGGAACCCAATCTTCTACCATAGTGACTCATAAGTGACAACCTTTCCAAGGTTCCTCTCACAATTTCCCCATGCTAGACAGGTCTTGTCAAGGTAAATGTTGTGTTTATTGTATTTGTGTATTTGTTAACAAATGAACACAAATCAAACTGTGTCACCATTGATTTTATGTTCCTATCTTATTTTTAATGTGTCAGCAATGAGGTTTCTGAGTGATTTGATAACACAGTAATTTTAGGAGCACATTATACAGAACTGACTGTAAATGTTTGTTGAACTAACTACCACACAGATGTGTGAATTTATAATTTCAAAATATTTTCAAGATCCTCACCTCTTAACTCTGTCTTTGAAGGGTCTGGATACAAGGCATGTCTACTTACTCTCCTGGCAATGGAGTGAAGGTTGGGAGAGGTGGGGACTCTGAATTTGAAGCTCAGAATAGAAAGTAACAGTTCACAGTCCAACTCAGGGTTTCTGGAAGGCTTTAGACTCCTCTTGCCCAATTCAGAGAGACTAGAGAGAGCTGGCCCAAAGAAACCACCTATTCTTCCCAACTCCCAGGCCAGGAGCAGATTCCTGTGCTTACATAGTGAAGCCTGCATGAGCCTTTGGGTGCCAACACACCAGCGCTCACAAAAGGTCCAGAGTCTGTTATAAGCAAACCTCTAGCCACTCAGGAAGTGAATGGGAAATTAGGTGTCCAGAAAGAGCTCACATCAATGTCACCACCTCTTCAAGAACCTGTCAACCACTGAACCTTGCTGAACACCCACTCTGTTACCTACCACTGATTTCAGAGCTCTCAGTGAGTTGAGTAAGGCAGAAATTACTCCATGCAGGAAGTGAATCTCAGGAGTACCAAGAGGCAGGAGGCACCCCTTCAGGTTCTGCAGCCTGAAGGGGAGGCCTCAGGGAGGCTGCACTCTCTTGAACAGAGGGCACAGCTGGGGAGGAGGTAAGCTGCTCCCCTCCAGGAAAGCTAGGGTAACCTGGCTATCTTCAAGCAGCCCAGGGCTCCGTCCCTTCCTCCTACAGGTTTGGGAAGTGGGGGCCAGTAAATTGCCAGGGCACGGGTTAGGGGTAAAGTGGGGATTTCCCTCTGGTTCTTTCCCACCTCAGACATTCCTCAGCTTAAACAAGAAAAATGACAACCCAGATACAGATATACTGGAAGAGACAGAAATAAAAGCCCTGAACACCCACTGCTTGCCCAAAAAGAGTATGGTTGGAACTCTGAGACAGTTGTGGACAAGAACAAAGATCACCAAGTAACACTGACAACATTTCTGGTGCTGGAGCTAAACTCCCTACCCGGAAACACTTTCAACTTGAGCAAGGTGCTCCCCCATCTCAATGGGGGAGTAAAGCCACAAAGAAGTGTCAGGGGCCCACAGAGAATTGTGAACCAAAAGAGAGTGAACCAGACCAATCACCAGCTGAGGTCTGTTCCCACCAGGGAACTCCCCCACAGTCAACAGCTGGAAAATAGTTTCCCAAAGCCAGTTACCAGAGCTACAAGGTCAAAAAAACAATGGAATGAATGGATGAAACAACAAGGAGACACTAAAGCCAGAGATAATGAGGGTCCTGAGAAAAGGAGACTGTCTCCTCTACCACAGGAAATTCCACAACAAACAAATGGGGAGAGCCACTCCACATACCAGACCAATAGGAGGTTCGCTGACATGCTAGGAAGGACCACCTACCCTAGGTTATTCATGGAGATCTGATCAGCCTGGTCTGCAGTCCCACAGGAATGCAACACTTCACCAGGAGGACACTGCTTCAGAAAGAACATAGAGACCAATGGGCCCATCATTAACCAACTGACGACAAGAAAGGAATTGGAGTGACCAGAGGGGGGACCAGGGGAAGGGGAGGAAGGTGGAGGGGGGAGGACCATACCTACAAACACAAGCGATATAAGCAAATAATAAGAAAAATTAAAATAAATAATTTTTTTTTAAAAAGAGTCAGAGGTAGGAGGAAGGAAGCTCTCACTCCGTCGCTATCTCAGACACATTTCTATACACAATAGATATGGGAGACTCCAGAGCTGAGGAAGTCAAGTCCTGGCTCTGTCGTGGTCCTGGAAAGTGGCTGGGCCTCTCTGAGTATGCACTTTTTCGCTCAGAACAGGAAGTCACTCTGACAGCAACCACAATTGACTTGGGCCACCACATGGCTGACAGTATCACAGGAGGAATCCACAAACAGCACCCCAACTCAGCACATTCCCTTTGGAGGGGCAACATGCCTTTTGATTCAGGGTTAAAATCCTCCCCCAGAGAGAGGACTGGGGAACTTCCAAGAATTCCTCCTTTGGGCCGGAAAAACAAGGACAACTCAATGGGAGCAGAGTCCATTGAGAGAGTCTCCCAGTAACACCAAAAACGCTGATTTAGCCATCAACAGGCCTACGAGGCCATGCCACCCCAGGCCAAGGGCAGACACACCTGAGCCAGCAACAACCAGAGGAGGCTGGTGGCATCTTTAATATCTTTGAAATAATCACCAGGAGAGACTTGGAGACAATTCAAACAACAACAGCAAGATGCTGAGGCTATTTTTAGCAGTAACACTCAAGAGGCTGCCTGGCGGGGAACCATGTCTTTGAGCGTGACCATCAATTTTCACCTGCAGCCAACTTCCTTTCCATTCAGGATGAAGGTTATTCAAAGATTTGGATTTCTTCGAAATTGAGTTAAAAGGAGAACAGGTCTCCACAAAGACGAGAGGGGATTTTAAAGAGTAAACAAGGACACCTAGCCTAGGGCATGGATCGTTCCAGCTTCTTACGGACCACCCCACCATCACCACCAAACCCACAACTCCCAGCCCCTTGTGTCTACCTGCAGACAGGTGAAGACACTGTGCAGGGGTGGACATGACTGGGCAAGTACTCTTCTTATGTACCCTTGGCAAGGTTCCAATCCTCTCTATGACTCACTCAGTCTCTCCATCTGTAAAGGCAGAGTCCTCTTTTCCATCAAGGGGCTCCCTCTCCCCCCAAAGTCATGCTCTTGCTGCTGCTGCTGCTTCTGCAGAAGCAGGGGCCAGGGGCTAATCTTGGCCTGAGATAAGTGAAGGAGTTACATGCCTTAAGATCAGCACTTAAGGATATGCCAAACGAGATGGACAAAACTTTAGTACACCATTTTAGAAACTCAAAATCAGTGCCCCCCAAGATGAGTAAGATATTAAAATTACAAATGAAGCCAGGACCCACCCAGCACCTACACAACTCAGTGCACAGAGCTCCAGACCATGGGAGTCCTGTGGGGATTTTTCAGAACCAGGAATAAGCTAACTGGCACCATGACGTGGCTAATTATAATATCTGGGGTTTCACAAACATCACTGAAGAAACCCTTCAAGGAGGATCCCAAAGGACTAGCATCCTCTGGGAATATTCTCCAGGGACTGATGTTCTACAAGCCAGCACAGAAACATCTAAAATAGTAAGCCAAAGGAGGTAAAGGTGGGAATCCAACATTGAGCATCCCCCACATGCCATGACCAGACAGGCGTCCCCAAGCTATGACCTCACTCCACATAGATCGGTGGCCCTCAGAGATAGAAGAGCCAAAGCAGGTGAACAGAGATGTTCCTCCACTCAGGGATGATCCAAGATGATGTCCACAGGCTCTTCCATTCTGTGAGCAGCACTGAGGCCCATCCACTTACCCAGACCAAACTTCTTCACCAATAGGGAGTCAGAGACCCAGACAGGTATGGAGAAAAAATGTGCAAACCCTGTTTATATTAATGTTTATATGTAATTTTATTTTGAATAGAAACAAATGTACTATAGTTGATTATTGAATATTTAATATTCACCATGAACTGCTTGCATGTTTTTAAAGAAATCTAGTATTTATTTATTTAGATCTTTTAAAAAATCATTTTGTTGTTTACATATTTATGTGTATATATATATATATAAACATCATTGGATATACACACAGTGGTGTATATTGCAAATGTTTCCCATACAAATGGTGCACAGTCAGTAAAGTCTGGAGAAGACAAGTAGGAAGAGCAGACAGAAGCCCTGTGCTTTTCACACATGTGGAATAAGGGGTGGCCTCATAAGGTGTGCTCCACAGGGCAGAAATTCAGGCCCACCATTCACCTTTCTGCCCCTCTGCCATCAGGAGCTATATTCTCTTAACTTTAATTGTTGAGGAGAAAAGGCAGTTAACACCATCTTCCAGCTTGCTAATTTTAAGTCACAGCATCAAAAATAGACGCATCGGTATCCACTATCTTGCTGCAACCATTTTTGATGTTCGCAAACACCCACTATGGCCATGAGAAAGATGGCAGCAGGGTTGTCTGATTCAACAGTCATAAGCAGTGAACTCTTTTACAAGTCCCACCATTCCTCCAAAATGGAAACTCCAGAAAATTTACCCCCACCATCCTGCGCCCCGCCCCCCTCAAGTGAAGGTGTTGAAACTTGAACCTTTTCTACCGTATGCAAAGCATTGGTGAACAAAACAGAAAAGGCCCAACTAATTCAGGTGAGTCAAGATGAAAGGTGAGCCCGAAGTTGTGGAGGGCTAATGTGGGAAGGAGCCAGGACAACAGTGGCACATGCTATGAACAGTGCTGGGGAGACAAGTTAGAACCATCTCCCTCACCCCCACCTGCTCACTAGTAAGGCATTTCCAGCTGGAACACTAGACAAGATTTTGGTGGTACTACCGAGGACAAGTGTAAGGCCAGGCAGTCCCCAAGGTGTGAGGAAATGCTGGGCCAGCTCCAACAGCAGAATAAGCCATGTCACTGGCAATAGGGGTCAGAAGTCCTCATGTAACAGGTATGAGTCGAGTGATCTCCTATGACTGAGCCAGGTTTTACCAACTCTGCCTTTTTCAAGTTCTTTGGATTTTATTCACCATCATCAAATGGGGATAGAGTCACCATTCCTCATAAGGAAAACAGGTCCAGCTCTCTTAACATTGCCAAGATAGTTGCCAAGATATAGTGGCACTTGTTTTATATCACCTGGGAAGCATTTAATGTCCAGTTACACACATACCACTGAGACTGCTTAGAGGAGCACAGCGGCAGGGTGCTACAGTCCCAAGTTCATAGTCCTCCATCACCCATTCTCCACACAGCCCTGGGGCTCCAGAGCTCAGGAAGCCTTGAAACTGACAAGACAGGTGCTACAGTCTCTTCTGAGATGGACAGAATTTATTTCAGAATAAAGGATGGCTTATCTGAACCCAGAATGTTGTAGTTTTGAACACCATCCAAACTGTGGAATAGGAGAGGGAGATGTCAGGGGGCACAGCAAAGCCCTTCAGGAGCAAGCCCACCTGCAGAGCAGGGCTGAGAGGCAGAGGACAGCTCAGCTCAGTGGGTGCAGAATGACAAAACCTGCGCAGATGTCTCTCCTCCCTGTCCCTTTGATGTGTCCCTCCCACCCTCAGCAGGGCAGAGGTGCCCATGGCATCTTCCTTCTTCATGCCCACAAACCCTATCTTAATAAACATCTAAAGATTGGAAGGGATAAAAAGCATTTTGTTTTGCTTTCAATATTTTTCCTAAAATTGCTTTTCTCTCTGGAATTTTTTCTGCCATGACCCAATTCCAGCTGCCCCCCTTCCATGGGATAATGCAATAATACTGGTGACAAGATTGGCTTTCTAATAACTTTGCAAATGGCATTTTCACATAACAAAACAGGTGGGCTTTTTTACTTAAATGGATATAATAGAAATGTCAGCCTAGAAAGGACGATATATTAACACCTGAAAATTAGATTCTAAAGCTGAGAGGCTCCTGCTTATCTATGGAAAGGGGCGGGCTACTGCACTAAGCTGAGCCAACACAGAACTAGAAACCACAAGCTGATGATGTCTCATGAACCTCATCACCACCACTGTGCCTTCCCTCCCAACTTTTCCCCCAAAAGCAAAAGAAGAGGCACTTAATTTTTAATAGGAAAAAAGTAGGGTCTGAGTAGGAACTGAGTTTAGAGGATACAAATACTATTAATGTGCCCTCCCCGTGGTAGGAAGGTAGGCCATCCTGATCAGGATGGGATCCTGCAGGACCCACACACTGAATGGTCTCCAGAGGTTGCCCCAGGGACGTGAGTCAGATCAGGAGGGGGTTCTGGGTGAATCATTTTTGCAGGTGACTCTACCTCTCTGCTCTACAGTTTCCAACAAGGAGAAGGAAGAGAGAGGAAGGACATCCCTGACTGTATGATGTATCTCAAACACTGGCTGATCTTATTTCCATTCCTGCCATGAGGACTGGCCTGTGGGTCCTTGGCAAAGCATGGCCTGGGGCACTAAATCAGTACAGTATCACAAGCTCCAGGGGACCTGGTAGGAGGTTATCTGAAGCCCTCCTTGTAGGAGGTTATCTGGGCCCAACCTCCATGGCTCCATGTATGCCAAAGGCCATCCTTTCTCCCCAGGCTGCAGGGAGAGACAGACTGGCATCAGAACAGAAGATAGAAGAGCAGTGGAGGCCAAGGCCCCCCAAGAGGGCTATGTCTCAGGAGTCAGAAGAATAGCCTGTGCTTGGTCACCCTCTGTTCTGTGATGAGATGAGGTGAAGGAAGCTCAGTCCCACCTCAAGAAACAAGGACTGAAGGCACTGGTCAAGTTCACCTCAGCAGACTTTGTCAGTGTCCCATAGGATATCACAAAGAGACCCTGATAATTTGGGGGCCCTAGTAGGAGGGTCATGATGACAGAATTATGTCATGGTAACCTTCTCCCCTTCTCAAAAAACAGTGCTGCTTCAACCTGACAGGGACAGCTAGAGTTCCCAAGGGCAAGAAGATTGAGAACTAACCCCTATTCTAACCACCAAATACCTGCACAAACCAGATCCATCCAGGCCCACTTCCAATAATCTGAAACAGGATGTTTTTCCAAGTGAAATGTAAAGGGAAAAACAGAAAGTTCTGTGAGTGTAACCTACCTATGGGGCTAGTTCCAGGTTGGGGGTAGGAGGACACATAGCTCAAGAAATAAAAGACAAAAACTGCAACAGATATCAGGGGTTGTGTGGCCCAGGCCAATCTCCAAGCCAACTCAGGTTGCTGAGCAGGAAGCAGGGCACAGGGCCCAACCTCCATGGTTCCATGTATGCCAAAGGGCACAGTTACAGAAGGTAGAGTGGGATAGAGTATGAGATAATTCCTTCCATGC
Organism: Uropsilus gracilis; assembly: GCA_004024945.1. NCBI lineage: Eukaryota > Metazoa > Chordata > Mammalia > Eulipotyphla > Talpidae > Uropsilus > Uropsilus gracilis. The sequence goes on from PVHY01000243.1 coordinate 168,179, forward strand.
TACCTAAGACCAAGACTTCACAGCATTAAAAAAGAAGAAGGCATAGAAGAGAAATCCCTTTAATAAGATTAGGAAGCTTCTAGACTCTAAAGGATGTGAGAAGCGGATGAAGATGGGTGATCAAAGGCAGCTGGTGGCCTTTGTGTTCTTTTGCAAAAGAAACACACATAATCTGCTTTCCTCCAAGGTAAAGGGACTTGAGGCCCTGCTTTGGGCATGAGTCAACGGCTCAGGCCCTTAGAAGGGAAGAGAACATAACTGGCAGGGATGCACAGGGGAGTGTGCAGGCACTGGCAGGGGAGGTTGTGGGAGGGGAGGGGAGGGAGCGCTCTCCTGAAGAGGGCCAGGGTTGGAGGCTGCATGAAGATAAGGAAGCAAGCCAGGGAGAGCAGGAGCAAAAGCAGAGTTGCTGCTGAGAGGATAGGGACCACAGAACACTGCAAGGCAGGAGACACCCAGTAAACTGGGGGATTGCTTACTCAGAACCACACCACAGAGTCCCTCTAAGCACTGACCAATCTAGACAGGAAGCCCTGCCCTGCATAGGAGTGAGCTCCCCTTGGGCCCTCTGGTATCAGTATCACTTCACTTAATACTCAGTCACCCAGAGAAGCAGACAGGTTGCCCTGTATGCCACATCCAGCTCCCAGAGGGTCTCTGAGTCTCCTGATTAGACCCTGAGGTGAAATGGAAACAAAAGCAAACACCTTTAAGATACTGAGTGCTGCTCCATGAGGGCTCTAGGAGGAAGGTCTGCGGGTACAGATGGTACTAACAGGGGACCTGTAAAAACAGGCTCCACTTATCTGGATCCCAACTACAACATCATTCTTCCCTGTTCTTTGCATCTCAGGATCCTCATCAGTGAGCCAGAAATACCCCCCTTTCATAAAACCAAAAAGAAAAGCTTCACAAAGTAGACAGCAATGGAGACATGCTGGTGTTAAAATCATTCAAATCTAAACACTCTTACCACACCCTTTAGATATGTGAGTTGAAATTTTATGTCATCTCAAAACTCTGCACACTGATGTTTATTTATAGCAGCTGTATTCATTATTACTACAACTTGGAAGCAACCAATATGTCCTTCAAGTAGGTGAATGGATGAATACTCTGATCCATCCAGACAATGGCATATTCTTCTGTACTAAACAGAAAGGAGTCGTTAAACCTTGACAAAACAGGAAGGAACCTTAATGCATATTACTTGGTAAATGCAGTCCCTCTAAAAAGTCTACATATTGTAGGATTCCAAGCATAAGAATACTGGAGAAAGCAAAACTTATGGAAGCAATAAAGGGATCAGTGGTTGCCAAGGGCTGGAGGTAAGGCGGGGAGAGGAGGAGGAAACCAGAGGACTTCAGGGCAGTGAAAGTATTCCATGTGACACTGTAATGCTGGACCCATGACATTACTTGAGCAAACCTCAGAACGTAGAACATAGAAAGTGAACCCTAATGTAAACTATGAACTTTAGTTGCAATAACAGAACAATAATAATTGGTTCATTGACTGCAAGAAATATAACTAGTGCATGATGCTAACAGCAGAAGAACTGGGGGGGAAGCAGGATATGGGACAAGGATATGGGAACTTTGTATTTGCTGGAGTTTTTTTGTAAAACCAAAACTGCTCAAAAAATTGAAGTATTAATTTTAAAATATTTAACATTAACATACTATTATCATATTTTTAATGTCACTTACTACATGATCCCATTTATGTAAATTCTTGAAATGCCAAAATTACAAGAAACAGAAAATTTTGGGATGAGAGGTGGGCGTGGCTCCAGTGACAGCAGAGCGTCCCAGAGAGCAGTCATGGATAGGAAATGAAGCCAGACATTCCTGGTGCTGGTGGCTCTAGGAGGAGAGGACTCCCACACTGCAGCAAAGGAAGGTGCTGGACCCTTGGCCTCCCTGCTCTGGGACACTGGCCCAAGATGGGGGTAAGGAGTCCACAAAACAGAGAACACAATGGCAGAGAGCCCCACCCTCAAGTTTCTATATAATTACAGCTTTTAAACGCTGCCAAGAGAATGCAAGGAATATAAAGCACTATATTTATTCAAAATAAATAATATGAATACCAATATCCAACCAGGGGATCTCTGCCAAAAAAGGAGGAGGAGACTCACAGCAACACCACAGGCATAAAAAGCACCCACAGGGAAGGAAGGGGATGCTAGCAGAGCTGCTGAGTTCACACCTGACTCCTCCAGCCCGGGTCCCTGGAAAAGGCTCTAGAAGGTACAGGGAAATGCTAATGAGGCGGTGTGGAAGTCAGGCTTGACTGGAGGTAGGACTGTGGATTGTGACAAATCAGCTGGGGAGCGTCTTATTCTGGGACACCCTCCTCAGGCTCTGGCAGCAGGAGGAGCACTCATAGCCTCAGAGCACTCCTGCGGCACTGCCTTGCCTCTGTCTCCTGAAAGCTTGCCTTCCAACCATGTGCATGTCGGTTTCTTAAGTAGCAGCAGCCACTTCTGCTGATGGTCTCTCTGCCCTTGAGCACTCTTCCAGGAGCTATATTTATCTATGCTGGGCCTCGCTGAGAAAGCTGCCATCTCCTGGGCCACTGCATCATCTCCAAGAGGGTCCTGTCCAAGCTCCCCTGTGCAGATCAGGCAGACCAGTGCCTACCTTCACGCACTGTGAGCAGGAATCTGCATGCCGAGTACACTGGTATAGGATGCCTGCTTCACAAAGGGTCTCACAGGTGTGAGTACCTGTCTTTCTCTCAATAAGTAAAAAGATGAAGAAGGAAACAAGAGGGAACAACTGTCCCTGTTTCCAGAGAAGGGATTGTAGATGGCAAGTGCTTGTGTAACAGAGTTAGTTCCTGTAATTCCAACACCCCATAACTCACAATCCGGATTTCCTTCCAAATCTCTGGAGTAGGCAGCCTCTCATTTCCCCCATGCAGAGTAGCCAACAAGGTGACATCACCACTAGCAAAGCACATGCTCCAACCTGGAGTTGAGAAAAACACCTGTGCCCTCCTGCCAAGACCACACCAGTCTGGAGTTCAGGGGAGGGGGAGAGCAGCAAGGAGGGAAGGCGTACAAGAGAAGGTTTTCTTTTATTTTAAAATAAGGTCTTGCTAAAAAAGTTAGTTTTTACAGCTTACGGTCTAAAAATAACAAAATTCTGTAACCATATTGTAGAATATTAGGGGCACACTGGAAATAGCTCTCATTTCAAATAGGAAAATGGTTTGTGTTCACCCAGTTCTGGAAGCCAATTTTCAATTGCTTAAAATAGTCATGGTATTTTACCAAGGTAATTACACTCGTAGCTATCAGTAACAATTAAACTCCTTAGACTGGAGCACTTAATAAGATCTCAAAATAAAATTGCACCTTCCAAGCACTGTACATGGAAATGTCAAGCACACAAATAGGACCCTCTGAGGGGAGAGAGGGGCCAAGAGGCTGGTTCAATCAGCAGGTCTGCCAGGGCCTGGTCCAGAGCCACAGGGAAGGGGCAGCTCTCACATGCCACACTCTATCCCAAGAAGATGGACAGAGATTTGGGGGGGGGGGTGCTCTTTCTAGCAAGGCAAGGAAAGATCAATTACCAAACATCCTGGAGACCCAGCAGCTGCAAGCTGGGGGGGCCTGGGAAAGGAAGCACTCCTCAGCCACAGGCCAGCGGACACTCAGGGGATGTAGCAGTGGATGAGCAGCAGGGACGCACCACAAAGCAGCAGGCTCATACCCATCCACAGAGCACACAGATGAACAGATTCATCATGCCGGCTGGCAAGATGGATCCCTATATGCCAGACCCGGCTGCGTGGGCGGCGGGTATCGACCCATCGCAAACATGCCTGAGAGCGACAGTAAGTATAAATAATCAGCCAGTGCCAGGCAATCAATCCCCACTCTCTCCCTAACTCAGAGCAGTCAGGAGCACAGCAGTGCAGAGCCAGAACTTCAATGAACCAGAAAGCACCACCAACTTCCAACTTGTTGAGCAGAGGGGAGAAAAGAGCAGAAACATCCTGCCTTGGGCATCACTGCAAGAACAAGGACACAAAGTCTCCGGGGAGGAAGCCAGGTCAGAGCTTTGTAAAAGCTGAGGAACACAGGCTGGCAAAGAGGGCACAGATACCCTATGAGTGACAGGATCACTGGCTAGCTCTGGCCAGGAGTCACTCCCCAATTTTACAGGATTTCTACCAAATACAGGTTTCTGAATGGCCATGAGAACTGATGTGATTTTCATAAAAGCGTAAGGGCACAAACCAAATCCAACTCACAAAGTCCTATATGTGGTGCTCACTGAAAGCAGGTGGGGTGCTGCATGGCTCTGTACAAAGACAGCATGCAAAGTGGTGACATGCTCCAGGCTTTCTGATACCTGCATTTTTGGCCAAATCTCCTTAAAAATGCTTATTCATTATAAATGTAAGGATAAACTTGAACACTATATGTTATAGCAACCATTCTATGGGGTAAAATACTTAAAAATAAATGCTACCACCAAATGAATACACTGACTCACATGGCCATTTGTAAATGGGATGCTTCATACAAATATTCAAATTGCTGACTTCTTATAAAAACTGAGAAAAGCAGCTGAGGCTGAGATGCCTGTCCTGCATCAGCAGGACACAGGCCCTCCAGTTCCCCCAATGCTGCTACAGCAGGAACTTCCCTTATTCAGGCTGCCAGCCTGGCCTCGTAGACATCTGGGTTTTCAATTCTTGCCCATCTACATACTGTCCATTCTTGACAAAGAAATGGCAAACAGGTAATGTCACTCAGCTACCTGACAAAGCAAAAGGGATTTTTGCAGATGAAATTAAGGTTCTGGGCCATAAAATAAGGTTATCCTGGATTGTCTGGGTAGGTCAATCTAATCACACAAGGTTTTAAAAGCAGAGAACTTTCTCTAGCACAATCAGATAGATATGAAAGAAAGCGAAGTGGGAGAGATTTTAAGCATGGAGGTCTTGACCCACTGTTGCCGAAGGGGACCACGTGGAAAGCTGAGGAAGAGTGTGAGCAGATTCCAGGAGCAAGAAGAGCCAACAAAGAGCTGTAGCACAGATCCCACAATTCCTGAGCTTGGAAGCAAACTCTCCCCTTGAGACCTCAGGATAATCATCCCACATGGTCTGAGCTGGCACTCTGAACCCCAGAACCAGCGTGGCCCATCTGATGTCTGACCCACAGAAGTGGAAGATAATGAATTTGCTCTGTTTCCTGCAGCCACCCCTGTGGCACGGTTATAGTAACCAGAGAAACAAGGGTGCTTGGGGCATCAGGACACTCACACCCATGGGGCTTGAAGACCTAGGCAAACTTCAGTGCAGAGGTCCCATCCAACCATCAGAGCCCAGCCCCACAAGGAAGGCATGTCCCAGCAGACAAAGGCCAAGTCCTCCAGACTTCCCAGTACTCCCTACCAACTCTAGAGGACCACTACCATGCAGGCATCCAGTAATCCAGCTCAAGAAGTCACCACCTGATTGTCAGTCATCACCCCTGGGCATTCATCCAGGAGTCCATAGAAAATGTGTGTATCAGTGCTCAGATCAATTTTGTTTGTAATAGGCATGCCCAGAAACAATAAAAATGTCCCAGAACGGGTGTAGGGACTATACCAACCATGTTCCATCTACATATAGAACACCAGCAACAAGAGGGACGGGACAGCTGTAGTAGCAGCAGCCTGTGCTATATGCAGGCATCTGTGGAGTGGAAAAGGCTAGTCTGAAAATGCCACTTTTGAGCATGATTCATTTACTTAACACTCTTGAAATGACAAAATTTTAGAAAGCAAAAACAAATTAGTGGTTGCCATGTTAGGACTGTTAGTAGGGGAGAGGATGGGGTGTGATTAGAAAGGGGACACAGGGAAATCATTGTGCATTGTGACGATGGCAGCAATTCCAAAACCTACAAATATGGAAATATTTACAAAAGTGAGGACACAACAAAACCACACACACTGCACTGATACTAGGTTATCGTACCCCAATTACTTAAAGTATGACCATTAAGGACGACTGGGAGAAGGCCCAGGGGACCGCTCTGTAATATCTTTACAACTTGCTGTGAGCTACATTTATTTCAAAATAAAAAGTTTAAAAAACACTGTCTCCTGGGTTAACAATTCTGATTCTGTAATGCATTGATTGCTAGGAAGTGGCTGGTGGACAGAAGCTTCTTGGTGTTGGAGTGGAATGGCAGATAAGCAAGGGGAGGAGGAGGACATGCATCCTGAGGAAAGGGATTAGGGCTCAGATATGTATGAACTCATGTTTAGTATAATAGATACCTGTACGTTACAACTCTACGTATTTATAGATAGGTGAACAAATGAGCTAGTTCATACATCCATTTTCATGTACAAGTATTTATAGGTAAGTGTGTACATGAGTGAATATACAACCATGAAGAATTATTTATAGATAAGAGTAGACACAGCTCGTATATGCACATACATTTCCTGGCTCCGACAACTAAGAAAGTCAAGGAGCAACAATACCCCAATACCAGCAGTTACACCTGATACTCAGATCTTTGTTTCAGGACCAGGGATCCTGGAACAAAGACAAACTTTAGGACTAAGGCAGGAAATACACAGGATTAGTTCAAAGAGTTTTGCAGCACAAGCAAGAAGCAAGGAGTCCTCAAACACACATAATAGCTGCTGGGGGTCCATCTAAGGAAAACAGGAGTCAACAACCAGAAGACTTCCCAGTAGCTCCAGCTACAAGTAAAGTAGTATTGGATTAAAACCAGTCAAAAACTAACATACAACCATCCAGCCGATATTGACTAGTGACTGAATGGATAAATGGGGAAAGAGTCTAATCTCCCCAACATACACCTCAAAGAGAAGCTAGTCTAAGGGAGCTTTACCCCCTCTCACAGATGTGGTCGCAACACAGTAGCTTCCTTCCAGAAAAGTGAGTGGATGGAAAGGTATGTACCTTACAGGGGAGATACCTCAGTCAGTGATCAAGTTACCTGGACAGCAGGCAGACTCGATATGATGAAGACATTTGAAATCCAGGGTGTTCCTCCCCAAAACCCATGATCCAGGTGATCCTGAGAAAAACCACCAATACACTAGAGTAAAGGGACATCCACAAAACACCTGGGTAGCCCTGCTCACCCCCATGGGGTCATCCAAAATGAGCAAAGTCTGAACAACTGTCAGAGCTCAAGAAGACTGAATGTCATATGGAACCCAGAGTAGAACTCGGCACAAAGGAAAGGCAAAGGAATAGGAAGACAGTGTGGCTTTTAGTTAATGACAGTATGGGTTCATTAACTGCCACCAAAGTCCTACACCCATGTACCAGTATTCACAGCGGAAACCAGATGTGGGTATGTGGGAACACTGCGCTGTCTCCACAACTTTTCTGTAAATCCAAAACTGTTCTGAAAGCTAAATGAAAAGGCAGTAATTGAAAACAAACTAGGTCCTACCTGTGACCTCCACCATGAACAGCAGTTACCCTGAGCAGATGGCATCATCCACCAGCCAGATGCTGACCAGGATAAAGCTAAGGTGACACACAAGAGCTGAGAGCCCTGGGCCTCCTGGTACAGGCAGTCAGAGCTCAGTGAGTATAGCAAGGCTCCCACTCCCAGCAGCCAGCTCTCAGGGCATGAATCCATTAGGCTGGGCAGTCACCACTCCAAAGCTTCAGTGCTTGGACAGCCTGGACAAAGAAGGGTTGCCCCACCTAGAGGTCAAGGAGGATAGCAGTAATGAAGAGAGTAATGTTTCTCCTTGTCCAGGCAGACAAGGAGAGACAGGAAAATTGAGCACTCTCGAGTCTGTACAGGACACACAGAGTGCTAGGTGGATCCCAGGCACAATCCTAAGAACATCTGTAATACCCATCTATGCCTGAGGTGGCAGCAGAGAGGCAGCTCACCCAGGGTTACAGGCTATGCCATGGAGCTGCATGTCTGTGCCACAGGGGAGGCCAATGGTGGCACCTCAATCACCATTGAGACCTGGGAGGAGGAAAAATTGAACCCACCAGCTTATAAAGCCTTTCACCAGTGTGACTTCTCACGTGCTAGTCAGCCTCATAGACTCCTTCCACAGACCTTGCCAAAGCCTCCTTTCCCTTCCAGGGCCAGGAGCCCTCTGGAAACGACCCACAAGGGCACCAGTACTTGCTGCCGCATCTGTAATGTCCTCGTGGGTCAGTGCGCATGACTGGTCTGGGTCATGGAAGCTGTGAGCCCTGGGCATGGAGGTCCCATGGAGCTCTCCCTATGGGAGAGGAACCAAACCATGTCGTCTGTGATTCGCATCTTTTCTCCCCACCCCAGTTTATCTGGTAACTTTTTCATCACCTTCATCAGTATCTTCCCTGCCCCTGGTAACTACCAATATGTTCTCTGTATCAGTGAGGTCAGCTTTCTTAGTCCAAATAAAGAGCTTCTTATAGTATTTGTCTTCCTCCATTTGCTCCATTTCACTTAACATAATGCCCTTTCGGTCCATCCATGTTGTAGCAAAATTTTCAGTGGCTGAATAATTTTCCACTATCTACATTTTCTTAACACATTCATTTGTTAACAGACATATAGGTGGTTTCCATGTCTTGGTTATTGTAGAAAATGCTGCTGTGACTAGGGGGGGTGTAGTTAATCCTTCAGTTATGTACCAAAAGTGCACTGCCGGATCACATGGCAGTTCTATTTTAAGATTTTTAGGACCCTCAATCCTGTTTTCCCCTTCTAGGCTTTTCACAATGCCTCATGAGAAGTGTCCAAGTGAGAATCCATAAGGCTGATGACTAAGCCACTTCAGCATGAAATAGCACTGGCTCACTTAGAACAGACTCTGGGTCATCCAGCTTGGGCTGTTTTTGATATAGGTGGGAAATCTGAGATGCAGAGAATGATGAATTTTTCTGAAATCACAAAGAAAGGGCTTCCCACTCATCATCCCAGGAAAGCTCTGCTTCCCACACCAGGGACTTCGCGGCTGGGCTTTGGCAGCTCCAGCTGTCCCACCACCCCAGCTTCATAGATTTGCCCAAACTATCCCCTGGCCCTGAGCAACTCCATTTATCTGTCAACTACTCCACAAGTCTCCTCACCAGCCTGACTCCTCAGGACATTCTGCATATCTGGACATGGCGCTGGGAAGCACCATTAGTACCTTCCTGCCTGGCCCCTTGTCGATGACAAGGCCAACTTCTCCCTATACCTTCCAGAATAGTGAACCCTCAGGCCTCAGTTTAACCATTAGCTCCTCTAGAACTCCTTCCCTATCACAAAGCTCTGTATATTTTTTAGGGCTGGCAAAGAGGTGTTTGTTGGTTGTTCCTGCCTGTCTATCCCAGCAGATTGTCTATTCTATGAGGGCCATGTTCTGTGAGGTTATCACCAGCACCTGGGACAGACATTGAAGCATGGTCAGTGCTGAGGGAAGAAGGAAAGATGGAGCAAGGCTGTGAGAAGTCAGTTCAATACAAGCGGCCATAATCTACCACACCAAAGTAATGACCCCCTTCTTTGCCACAAGTGAGAACTCCACTGCAACTGAGAACTCCACTGAGCTGCCACCTGAAGATATTTTTGGAATGTTTCCCCTGTGGATCACCAGCAGAGCCAGGCCTCTACCAGCTGAACTTGTGTGGAGAGGTTGGCCAAGATCCACCAGGGAAGCACCAGGATCTGTGGGCTTGACTGATGCCAAGGTACATGTGAAAGTCTCCTTGCACAGAAGGCATGACAAGGCCAAGGAGTGGGCTAGAAATGCCAGAATACAGCAGGCATTTAGCAGTTGAGATACGACTTATTTTCTAAAAGCTTTATAACCAGGAGGTCTTAATGGCAAGGAGCCTAGGTTTTCATCAAACATCATCAAGAACAGGCAAACATTTGTTAGACACAACTCTGATATTTCCCAGGTGGAGCATCTTTCCACCAGGCCATTCAACGCTAGCTGCAGGGCAGCCAGGAAGAGTCTTTGCTGAAAGTTGGACACCCCCCCACCCTTGCCTAGAGAGCATTTGGGGACAGAGTCAGGCTTTTTCCTTGCTCATCTTGTGAATTTTCAGCATCCAAGGCAACATTTTAAATAACACTCTCACACAAAAACCTCAATTCACGCTCCAGCGAACTCTGCTTCGAGGACCAGACATCAGAAGCTCTTGAAGCACAGAGCAATTAGAGAGAATCCAGTCTCCACGGAGGAGGCTGGGAACAGGAACAGATTCTGCCCAGCACATCTGGACACTGATGACAGCTTTCACCCAGGCCCTGGTCATAGACCCACAGCAATTTACCCAGCATTTCTGGAACAAACAGAGGGGAAGGCTCAAGGCTAACACTGGAAAGTGTATGAAGCCCCCATGCTCTGCCCTTACCAAAAGGGGACAGTGAGACACTGGACAGGTCAGCTCCATATCAGTTCCCTCTGAGTTCCAACAGCCAATACTGAGGTACACTTAGAGAACAATTCTTTGCATTTCAATAATGCTCCTGATGACCCAGGATAAAAACCCATGGCTGCACAGCCACAAACCCTTCTAGGGAGAGGAGCGCTCACGCTGACCTGACCTGTGGCTCACAGGATGTCCCATGTAAGTAAAACTGCACAGAGTGAGGATATAAAATACCAAGACGAAAGTGCACTGGGTCTGGCAGATCTAGACAGACACAGATGCCTGGAGAGATTCAGTGTGGACATGGCAGGGAATGAGCTAGAGAGTTCCTGACCTGGAAAGCAAGTCCCCACAAGGAGGGTCAATTGCCATACCTTCGTCAGCAGCAGGACCCGCTTCTGCAGCCTCCGGGCCAGGGCCTCCTGTGTCTCCCTTTTCTTCCTCTCTTCCAACAGTTGAGTACTGACCTCACGAACCTCATCCTGAAGCTGCTGTCGTACCTTTTCCAGCTCCCGGGCACTGCAGAGAAAGGGCAAAAGGGCAGAGTGATGAGCCAGGCCCACAGGACAGCTCCCCAGGACAGTCCCCCAAGACGAGGCTGGTTTGTTACACATCCCAAAATAGAGCTGCACGTGCAACCAGCTCACTGTCATTTCCTCACTTTTGAATAGCTACTTAGAGCCTTTCAGGAGTTTCTGGATTTCAAATAGACACCCAGGGTGATCCCAGAACGTGGCAGGCAGTGGGGGAGGGGAAGCACCAACTCCACACACAATGGAAAAAATTGTCAGCAAGGCAGCTCTTTGGGGAGACAGCTCTTCTGAATGAGCTAAATTACCAGAGCCAGCACTTCCATCTGAATCAGTCGGCCACAGATGTGCAGGTTGGTGTGGGGGGCAGTCCAACATCAGCACAGTGGGGAGTTGTTCCACACATTCTCCCAGGTCCACACCAACCCAGTGGGGAAGCAGTTCCCCACATACAGTCCCAGGTCCACATGACCACAGTGGCCAAGCTCATCTGGAGGCCAGGTCAAAGAAGATGAGGGACCAGATGGCATTTCTCATCAATTCTTCTGTAAACACCTCCTTTCTCCATACTCCCCAACTTCTACCTCAGTTCTCATATTTGCCCTGCAATAGTCTCTCTCTTGGGTCAGTCTCGTGCCAAATCATCAACTCAGATCACAGATAAAGATAGGGCACTCTAATATAGAGATCTCTCTATTTCCCAACCATGCAAGGTTAACATCCATACTCCTTGGGCAGGCAATGAAGCAACTTCAGTGTGACCCTGGTTACTCCTTGTCTGAAATACCATCAACTCTTAGTGCCTACTTTAGCCATGTGCACCTGGTTTGCCCACACATTCCTCAGAACTCAAGTCAGGAGTCATGGCAAATAACAGCCAGCACCCAAATGATGGCAAAACTTGGAGACTTCTGTGCCCAATAAGCAGCTGCCCACTTGTGCCTGCATGAGGGACAATGATTGGAAGAGCTCCCAGAGGGAGGGGTCACAAAGGGAAGAGGTTGGCTGGTGTGGGAATCAGCTGACAGAGATGGCACGGGGCAGGGCACACTCGCAAGCTGGGGTAAAACACCGCACTCATGCCATTACTTCAATTACTCTTCGCAGACGAAAACCTTAAATCTCAACAACAAAAAAATCATTAGGATTATGTTATAAGGTGACATTTACAATGTTTACCTGAGCTGACAATCGATGAGGACAATGAGCCCATTTAGAAAATACAGAAATTTGAGACTAGAAGCTACAATGACACCTGCAGTCTTACATCACTCTTGGCATCCAATTATTTCTTTTCTGCTTTGATTACATGAATTCAAAAAAAACTTGGTTCACAGGAATGTAGACAATGATTTCTTTGGAGAAGGTCCTCACTTTGGTGGTGCTAATTTTTCCTATTTCACATCCCTATTTACAGGGATTACAGGGTTTCTTTAAGAATATAATTTAGTGTAATTCTTTAAACAGCTAAGTATAACTTGAAAGTTAAGTGTGAATCGCACATTTACAGAACTTTAGAAGGAACAAGGTGGAAAACCCCTGGTCTGGACCACCTGAGAGGAACCCCAGGCACAGGTCTCACAGTCCCACGGAGCCAGAAGCAACATCCTACCTGTCCAGGGCCGTGGCATTTCACTTCATGTTAGTCATCTAGGAAAGTCTAAACTAATATCTAATTCAAATGTACAGTTGTCCCACTGCACCTGCCACCTCTAGGTGCTGCATAAAATAAATCAAAAAATAAAAACAAGCACAAATATTCATTTGAAACATGTATTAAGAGGCTATTTTGAGTTCTAGTTCAATTTAAAACTATTCATATGGCCAATTTAATAATCAAGGACTGTGAAATCGACTCTGGAATCATTGAATTCAGGTGGGGAAGTTCACAAGTGCCCTAAATCACTCTGAATCGGGTAATTTAATTACAAGAATAGCACGTTCCTCTTGCTTGCACACACATGTGGAGGCGAGAAAGCAGCCACTGCTGTCCTTCAGGACACAGAGCACAGCACGGATGCCTGGCTGGGCTCAGGAGTGAGATGCTGCCTCTGACCAGCTGCCCTTAAGCAAAGCAGTTGGGGACAGTCTTGAGGGAGACTGGCAAACCCAAGTCCTGCAATATGGGGAGCATGTTGCCCTTGTATTCATGTGAGAATCACACTGGAGACCTCGCCCACCAAAAGCAGGAGCAGAGAAACACATGGTCACAGGTAACTGCTACCTACCCGTCAACAGCCCAATTCTAGGCATGGGACCTGGGTCCAGGGCAGTGATGCTGGGAGCAAGTGGGACAACTGTAAACGGTAAGCAAGCCCCAACTCACTGCATGCCCTTCAGATGCAGTGGAGCCTTGGCCCCTTGGAGAAGTGGAGGCCAGGCATGCCACCAGGTCCACCTGGAAGACTTTAAGCCAAAGAATCTGTTGGCTGTGTGAAGAACAGTCACATGTTCTACAGAACCCACAGGAGTCTTTCAGAGCCAGATTGGCAAAATTCCTTTGGCAGTTTAAAAAGAAAATGTATGTCTCCTAGCAGTAAAATGCTGATCATGAGGTGATGGTGGGAACAGAAAATGTCCAAGGGCAAAGATTGCTGAAGGAGACCCAGTACCCACAAGACTAGTCCTGGGTAAACAGCCCTGGTGCAAGACAAGGTGAACTCAGCCAACAGCACAGAGGTGGGTTCCCTCCCCAGGCAATGGGCCCATCTCAGCCCTGGGCTCCCAAGGCTTCCACCAGGCTTGATATTCAGAAGGACTCAATTGTTTTCACCACCCAGCTACAGGTATTTTGGATGATGCTCTGACCTCTAGCCACAAGTCCTGTCAGGACAGTTGGCAGCTTAGGTCTGACTCACTTCCTCACTCCATTTTACCGAGCACAATTAAAAACTTCTCTGGGCCATGAAGAAACCACAAGTCTGGCCTTTCAGGGCTTTCACTCTACTGGCATATGTTATCACAAAGAAACCATAGGTATTCTATGAACAGAGAGAACTGAATATGGCAAACATTAACTAACAATTTGATGTCAGTTGGCATCAAGACATAGCAACTGCAGGAAGCAGCTCTGATTTCTTGGGCTGTGGGAACTGAGAAACTTTGAGGACCAGAACTTAGACATGTGGAGAGAGGCCCTGCTGCTGTCTGACCTAGATCTCTAAAGACAGTGCCGGCCCTGAGCCCTGAGAGCACTGCACACTGGTTCAGCTGTCGCTGCACCGCTACCATGTCAGGGAAAGCAGGCATTCCCTTCTTCCTTACCAGCCCTGCTGGAAGTGCCACCTCTTCCTCACCAGTCTTGCAGCCCCCCACCCTCCTGACCCCTCTGGCCACAAAGATGCTAGTTAGCAAAAGGGGAAAAGGTGGATAACAAGCAAATAAAAAGAGACAGGTTTTCTGACCTGAGAAGAGGCAAAGGAGAAAATAAGCAAGGAAGGTTCTAAAGGATGAGGACCTGGCCATCTGCCCAGAGGCTCTCTGACAGGTGGCTCTGGGCACAGTGCTGCAGAAGAGTGAGGTAAGTCCTAACAACGCAGAGGAAGAGCCAGAGGAGAACAAGAGTGAAATGCTCCCAATGCAGAAGTGTCAGCCTTACCAGGAGCACAGCTTTCTTTTTTTGGTTTTTTGTTTGTTTGTTTGCTTGTTTTTAATTTATTTATATATAAACTTCACATCTTTGTAATCCGAGGGATTCCCCCTCCCACCCTCCCCACTGTTCTCCCCCTTTCTCCCCTTCCCCAAGTTGTGTGCTTCAGTTTGGTAATTAGCTTGTTTTGACCTTTCCTCATGGCTTTTGTTTATTTTTTCCCATATATCCCATATATTAGTGAAACCATTTGGTTTCTGTCTTTTTCTTTTTGACTTCTTTCTGCTAATATGGTTTCTTCTAAGTACATCCATGTTATAAAATCATCAAATCTGTCATTTTTAATTGATGAGTAATATTCCATCATGTATATATACATTTTTTTCATCCAGTCATCTGTTTGGGGTATTTAGGTTGCTTCCAAGGTCTTGCAATTATAAATAGTGCTGCATATACATCTGAGCACAGGTATCCCTTTGTACACACACTGAGGTCTCTTTTGGGTAGATTCCCAAGAGAGCAACTGCTGGGTCAAACGGTAGTTCCATTTTCATTAATTTGAGGGTCTTCCACACAACTTTGCATAGTGGTTGGACCAGTTTACATTCCCACCAGCAGTATAAGAGAGGCGCACAGTTTCGTGATGTTTCCATAAACCCAACCCAAAGCATTCCAAATGAGTCTGTCAAGCCACCTGCCTGCACATACACACATACCTCCCTCCACCCGCTCTTGCCATTTGTATCTGCATGCCAATGGGGGAGCTCCAGACTTGGACCCGAAGGGGACTTCTGTAGTTCTGCCCTCGCCCCTCTCTTGCTCCCAAGAGTGCAGTACCATACAGGTGGCAACACCCACCAGCAGCACCCCAGACTGCTGAGGCTTCTCAGCTGAAGATGTTCTCTCTGTTCCATCTTAGCCCTTCTTGTGAAGTAAAGAGAAAACTCATAAAAAATTAAACTTCTAGTTCCATGCTTGAGTTGAACTCTGGGGTCACTGGCATTTCTATGAACCTTTGGGAGTTCAAATTGAAGTTCTTAGTTCTAAAAGGAGAAGTTGGGCATGTTTATCGATCAAGGCCTTTTTGAGCCAGCCTCTGCTGAAGGAAAACAGACCTTAGCTTTAGCGAATCCACCTCTGAATGGTGACGATCTGAGGTTCACTTTAATGTAATCTTCATCAGAAAACACCCAGCCTAAGAATATCTACTTCAAGGAATAATGAAAGGACACCACTCACTCTGAAGCAGCAGGAATCATTTTAATGACCTTCAAGACACCACTGATTCTAACTCTTCCCTCACATGACCCATATGGTCCCACCTTCTCTTGTCTATCTTCTTCCCACTCTTGCCCTCCATCCTGGGCAGACCTCCAAGCCAACGAATGAGCTTTGGTAAAAACAGCTGACTCTACAGGTAAAGGAGGCCTGGTGTAGAAGTCCCTAGGCTGACACTAGGGCACTGGCCACGCCTCTGGGGAGACCAGAAAAGGGTGATATCATCCACCTCAGGAAAAGCAGTACCCTCTGTGGAGCCCTAGTAGCACCTGAACCCTCAAGTCACTCATGCAAGGTCAGCCTACCCTGGCCAGGACACAGAAATGCCTGACTTCCAACTGTCCTAGCATCAGCATAGGTAGGGAATGCACTCCCATAGGTAGGGAAGAGGAAGAAAGGAGAGGGAGAGAAAGAAGGGAATAGGAAAAGTGGGGTGAAGTAAAGCTCAAGAGCGGACAATGAGTACAAGCTGGCTGATGAGGGAAGAGTCACTGGTGCAGATCAGGTCCTGGATCCTGGAACCAGGATGCTGCCCCACATGCCATTAGGTGTGGGGTACGTGATTGGCCCTAGCAGGTACCAAAAGAATGTCAGAATTTTAGCTGACAACAAGATAACCATCAGCTTAATGGTAAGGATTGCCAAGATGTTCTAGGGCAGCAGGGTCCTGCGTCTGGCCATGGCTCCTCCTGCCACACTATGGCCTATAGCTGCTGGCTTTGTGTACCTTCTTGCTGGATCGTCAGCCTTGGCATGGGGTGTTCAGGTTAAGGGCCATGCCCTGGCAATCCTGGGCCAGTGCCAGAACATGACTGTTTTGCTCTCTGTCCCCTTAGCCTTTGCAAGAACATCTGTAGGAGATATCAGAAGAGCCAGTGAAAGCTGGGGTCACAGACCAAGAAAATGCAAGGTCACTTCTCACAAAAGAGCATTTCTGGAGGAAGGACCTGACATGCAGACAACCAGGATCAACCTGATAGCAGATCTCAAGAGGAAACCACCAAGGTCAGGAGCAGAAGGCAAGTCCAAGGGAGCCAGAAATGAGATCCATGTGAAGGAAAGAGGAAGCTATGTCAGGAAGTCAGGGCTCTCAGGCAGGGAACTGTCCCAGTAAGTAAGGGCCAGACTCTGCATCCAAACCCAGGGGTTCTGCTTTGGCTCATGCGAAGCTTCCCTCCACTGTCAAGTGCATCACCCTTCATTCAGCTGTGCTTGGCAAGACCCTTGAGTTCCCCTTAGCCTACCCTCTCTCCCTCCCTTCCATACCTGCCTCCAGTTGGGCTCCTATGTAGTCTTCCCAGGCAGTGTGTGCCCAGGCCAGGAGCAAGTCATCTCTCAGATGCTGTCAGAGTGACTTCACTAGCTCCTCTGCTGTCTGCCACCCCATCCAACCCACCTGACCAAATATGCAAATCCACTTTCAAACCTAAGCATGCCATGCCACAGCCTCCCACTGCATTCAAATGCCAGCTTCAAGGACAGACTCAGTGCAAACTGGTCCTCACCTAATCTCTAGTCCCAACCACTTCTCTCCTCATGCCAGGCCTGGACCCAGCTTGGCCGAGGCACAGCCAGGACCAGTGATAGAGTCAGCACCCATGCTGTATACTCAGCCTGGAGAGCTCTCCCACCTACTGTCCTGCATCCCATGGCCTCTGATGAGTGTCCACCATCAGACCACCCCCCAACCACCTCACTCTGAAGAACCTTTATATCTCCTGCTCACATGGTTCTTTAGGTCACAATGGCTAAGTTAACATGAGTTTATCTGTTTAGCATCTTTCCTGTCCTGTTCTAATAGGGCAGAGAGGCACAGGTCTCACCCTGCCACCCTGCCAACATAGGGCAGAGCTTTGATGATGGACCTTAGGTCACAGGAAGACACATCATGCACAGCAAATCTGCACCCAGAGGCAGACCCCAGAAAGGTTCACAGGAAGCTGCTGTTTCCAGACACAGAGAAAAACAGATGAGACAGGTCACTAGGGCCTCGACCAAGGCAAGGGTGACAGCAGGGGCTATTCCACAAGTGTAGGAAGCTTGTGATTTTACCTGTGGATTTGCTTGATCAGCAAGGAGAGCACAGTCAACGTTTAAAAAGGGTTTCTGGGAGCAAATTATGGGGCACAGAAGGGCAGAGGAAGCCAGCCCTAAATGTTAAAGGGCAAGAGCCACAAGATGACCCCAGTCACCAGCAAGTGAACTGGCGGCTGAGGAAAGTTCACTCTGCCTCACTGAGAAGAAAATCCCTGCAGACCATATGACAGAACATCAGCTTCCCATGTCCGATACACATTCTGCAGCTGCAGGAAGTGTCTAGTTGTGTTTACAGGGGCCCTGGCTGCACATAGCAGCTCAAACACAGAAGGGCTTTCTGATGGAGCATAATTCAGGTTTCAGAAACACTCCCAGAAAGAAGGCAAGGGTGTCAGGTGGAAAGAGGCTACCATGGGAATGCTCAGGCTTTTCTGTTCACATCGCCATCAATGAGACTTGCCAGTACAGCCTCAGATGTGCCTGGAGGTCTGCATGTGGACACAGCCCACTGCCAATCACAGCCCTATGGGAGTGGGAACCAATGTTGCCCTGGGAACCAATCCTGCCACTGAATGAAAGAAGGATCCATCAAACCGGGCATGAGCCCCCTTAGTATCTTCAAAGAATTCTCGACTTCCAACTCCTCAGTGGAGAAAACGAAGCCACTGACATCTCCACACGAATCGGTAACAGAGGCTCATGCAAAGCACACCTAGAGAGTATTCAGGAAGAGACTGCCTTTCCACTGCCAGCCTCATGGCAGCAAGGTGGCCCAGGGCCAACCTCCCCATGCCTAAAAAGAACTGTGTGTAACTGTATGTGACTGAAGAGTTACATCACCAGTTACATCTTTGAAGCTTCACATGGACTAAAAAAGAAAGAGGTGAGCAGCCAAGAGCTCCGTAAAACCTGAACTCCAAGATCAACCACTGCAGGCGGCTGCACCCAACACATATCAGGGCTTTGTGCTTTAAGAATGCTCTTTCGTACTGATCTTGCTTAACACCCACAGTCTGAGAGAAAAGAGTATAATCACCATCATGTCCCTATTTCCACGATGAGGAAACCACTCAGGAAGGCAGCAGGGACCCAATTCAGATGCAGAGTTCCATCTGCACAGGGCTTCTGTCTACACGGAAGCCAGTCTCCTATGTGGGAGTCCCATTTACCAGAGCTCTGTCTACAATGAACTCTCATTAACACTTGTTGCTGCCCCACCTACACAGAACTCTTAATCTGCTTGTGTGGGAGCCCCATCTATACCAGTCTTGTCTATAGTGGAAACTTATTAAGATGTGCCAGAGTCCTGTCTACACTGAAGTCCCATCTACATGTGAAGGAGTTGCATCTATATTGAAACCCTTTATAGACCAGAACCCTGTACATGTGATTGGGAGCTGTGTCTACACATGTGGGAACCCTGTATTCACCAGAGTCTTTATAAGCAAGGGTGCCCTTTCACTGTGTAGTCACCCTTGACCAACATGGCTAAGCATAAATCGCAGCACAGCAATGAGAGCTTGGGCTCCATCAGTCTTGCAAATGGCAGCTTTGGGCTGTGTGCGGTAGGGAAGAAAAGGGTCCTGCCTAGACTGAAGGAAGGGGTGCCCTGGAGAGGAAGCAGTGAGCCTCGCCCCATGGCTCCATGATGCCTGGACTCAGAGTGGCATGCAGCTGTCTTTATTTACACCATCTAGTTCCAATCTTTAATGTCTCCAAGTGTCATTACACATTTCTCTGGAAGAAAAAAAAAAAATTCAAACAGTGGAAACAAAACCAGAGAATGAGAAAACCAAAGGCTGAAATAATTACCAATCAAAGCAATGGCCGAGGGAGCAGGCGACAAAGCTACAGTCTGGCCTCCCGGTCATTTCTCTCACTGTTCCTTCTGATGAGCATTCTATTCCTAACATCTCATCAATTCGAATCACCAAATTCAATTTACATTCCCAGATAAACAGAGGCCACACAGTAAATACTCTCATCTGACCTTGAAATGTGAGAAGGAAAATTATCCTTTGCAATTTCAATTCAATCCCAACCATAATGAATAATCCAATTTGGTTGATCAGTTACCAACCTGTAATCGCATGGGTGGTGCTGCCTCCCAATTTCAGGGGTGGAGAACTCTGAGAGACTGGGCTAGCATACTCCAGTGCTGAGGTACCAGGCACACAGAAAATCAGTTCATCATTCATTTTGAAGGCCAGAGACCCAGGAAAAGACATGTCAGAGGATAGAGGGCACATCAGCTCAAATGTCTTACAGGGCAACAGCCATATGACCACGGCTCCTGCTTTCTGGAGCAGACAACACCAAAGGAAAGAAGGCAGACAGGTAACAAGGTAACCCTGTCCCTGACTTCTCAGGTGGGAGAAGGGTTTTCCTGAGGACTGTCTGTTTTTAGCCTTATACAGCCCTGATGGGCCTGTGCACACAGTACCAACTCCTAGCAGTGAGGATTAAGACCTGGAGTCACACAGCTGGCAGCAAAACATGGCGGGAGCCCAGGGAGAGGTGCTGTGTTCCTTCTCCTACTCATGGTCAGCAAACAGTCCATGCTTGTGCTTGTGAACACTTCCACTGGAACACAACCACACCAACTCATTAGAGTCATCTGTAGCTGCTTTCCCATGAGTGATAGGAGACCTGAAAAGGCAATGATATCTACTACTTGGCCTGCCAGTCATTGCCCTCTACTATGGCTCCTGATTTACCATTCTGAAAGATAAACAGAGATAAATAAAATAAAATAGAGATTCCTATCCAGTTGATCCCCACCAACCCCCATTGGCATACATAACCATGGAACTTTCCTGTTGGTCTGGCCAGATCACCGGCACTCAAAAACTCTGGACCCCTCACCAAAGGGTTGCTCCCTACTACTTCATTGTCATCCCACAACTAGGCAACCTGCTCACTCACATCCACACCTTCTTATAAAATCTGGCAAGACTCCAGAGAACCTCTCACTTCTGGTGGGAACAATGTGACGGGTTGCTCCTACTCTCACATTGCCCCACCATACCTCACAGAGTAGTGCCCACTGAGGAGGTGCCCAGGGCAGTTCTTCAGTTGAGGTCACATAGGGGGAGACTGGGCAGTTCTTCCCCATTTTCTCAGCAACCATTATCTGATGCCTACTCTGGAGTGGGGGATATGGGGGGATGCCTCTGGCCTCCCTTTTTAAAAAAGCTAAGGACACTAGCACTCAAGAATAATGGCCTTCCATAGGTCATAGTGCTCCAAGAAGCAGTCTAGCACCTAGACCCACATCCTGTGGTGCTGCTAAGTGTTCAACTGCCTCCCAAACCATCTACCTCCTTCTTTCTAAGATCTAGACCCCAAGTCTCCCTATCTGTGCTACAAGAAGGCAGAGCCACATATGGGCAAGAGCACTGGGTACAGACGGCTGGAAAAGAGAATATACTCTTATTGAGGGGGACTAGAGAGGGAGGAGGAAACCCAGATAGATTGGGGCGTGGGGGACAAAAAAAATGCTTCAGACATGCAGAGCAGCCCCATGGCTGGTGACCTGGGAAAATATATGTTTACAATAGTCCTAGAAGATGCTTCCATGCCCTGTCCAGGCAACACTACTGAGCATTAAGGCCCAAGACCTGAGAATCAAGCACCAAGTTTCAGGGACTGAGGCCTGAACCTCAGGTGTTAAACCTAACTGTGGTCTGTACTTCAAGGTGGAAAGGGGGAAAAGAGAGCAGGGTAACGAGTCTGGGGCCAGCACAAGCATTTCCCTTTACACAATCTCAGAAGACAACTTGATAAGAAAGCCATGCATGGAAAAGCAGACTGCACAGTGAGGAAATGTCAGCTCCAGCTCCAATTCTCAGAGCTCTTTTATGTGGGGACAATACATGGCTCAACTGCCACGTGTGTGCAATGTGGACACTATGCAAGAGATGTGCAAGGAGACACTGTGGTAAGAACACAAGGTCATGTCTGGTATATCCCATACCAGTCTTGCTGTGACCCACTCTTAGGTTCCAATAGGTTTGCCTTCTGAGCTCCAGCTGAACCATGTAAGGTGGGACAATAGTACCTTCCTTATAAGCTGCCCCAGGTGCAAATATAAAGGGCCTTACTCATGACTCTGGGTACTAACAAAAGGCACCGTTTACGTTAGGAGGTGAGGGGCAGGCAATGGACAGGGTTTATGCAGAGTGCCCCCTTGGCTATATCCACACCTGCCTACCTCAGGACATGACTGTGACTTCTGCTGGACCCAGACCTAGGTTGGGTCTTGAGTCAAGTTTATCCATCATTCCATTTCCCTGAAAGACCACAGCCATCATATTACTGGGAGCAGGTGGAGGGGAACAGACCCAGCAACCCACGGAGGTGCCAAGTCAGGAGAGCAGCAATCCCACAGTGTATGTGCATGATGCTGGCAAGTATGTGCCTGTAGGGAAAACAAGTTAATCAGGCTTTTTATACCACTAGCCTGTGGTTATCACCTGCGGCCCTGACCATGTTAATGTAGAAGGCATGTGGGAGCATAGGCACAGGACACAAGCATTTGTAATTGTGGACTCCTGGGTCTAAAGAGCACAGGTATGTGCATCTGTGCCCACTTGAGCCTAGAAGTGGAGATAAAAGTAGTGGAGGCAGCAGCAGCAGCAGCAGCAGCAGTACTACTGCCACTACTATGACTATGATGATGAGCAGTGTGACTACAGAAAAGGTGAGTGAGAGAGAATGCCAGAGAAAACACCACAGAAAAAGTGTGAAGGTTTGGGGGAGAAGGGCGGAGGAGGTGGGTGAGAGTTGCAGTTGTCTGCCTGCCAGCTCCCTTATCCATGTACCCTGGCCCTGTCTGCTCACCCAACCTGCCTGTTTGCCATACAACTGGCCAGCCTCCTTACCTGGTATGCCTGTGTACCTGATTTTCTGAGAGCATTAAAACCTGTAAAATCTACTGAGGGTCCCAGAACTCTCTTATCCATCTGCCCAAATCGATAGAGAACCTGCCCAGTAATGTGCTTGCACTACAATGCCCCATGGAGGTTCTCAGTAAATGCTGATGCTTCACCATACACTTACTGAAATAGTCCATCTCCTCCCAGTAGCACAGGACTGAATATCACATTCAAATGAGGCCATTAAATAGATGTAGAATTATCACAAAATAAGACACTGGGATAAGAAAAGCAAACAAGTTAGCATTCCTACATCTCCTCTATTACCTGGAGGAGATAGCAGTCAGAGAGCTCAAGAGCTGATACAAGCATGTCAGCAGAGAACTGGGCCCAATATGGGACCATGTTTAGCATACAAACCAGAGGGAGGAGCCGAACAGATGGACTAGGCCCAAGAGAAAAGCTCTGACAATGTGTGAGGAGCAAAATTGGAGTGAAATCCGAGCGGGTAAAAAAAATGAGAAAGCATAACCCCACCTACATCTGTCTCTGGACTTGCCCGATAGTCCAATTAGCAACACTGAGGATGGGGTGCCCAACATGCCCGACAATCGACAGCAGCATGTCGCAAACAAAGCAAGATTCCCTGCACGCCACACTGTCTTCGATCGACACCTGTGTTCCATTTAGTCGTTCCAGCTGCTGTGGTGGTGCCTGATTAATAAAGCCCATTCTGCCTGTTTATTTTCACATCGATTTTGCTGTCTTCAACCCAAAGTACAAGAAGTTAATATCTAGTTAGGTGTGGCACCATCACAGGATGCTGTTGTCAACTCTCTCCTGGTACTTCTATCTCCCCATGGGTGAGGAGCCATCAGGTATCACGACATGGGGGAAGGAAGGTGTGCCTTGTGGGGCTGCCCTGGGGGAAAAACTATTCCTCCATGCACATGATACCCTGGGAACCAGGGACAACAAGCTTCCCAGGCACTGTCACTCCACTAATAAACATCTCTAAAGTGTTTCCCATGCTGGAGTAACAAAAATGAAAGGAGAAAATGAGATTTTAAAAAATTATTAGTTTCTCTTTTATTATTTTTTAGTGAGAGCTGAGAGTAAGGGAAACATCTGCTCACCCATCACTATGTCAACTCACTTATTAATCTCGCCTCCTCCTCGGTCCAGGCTCGGGGGTTTGGAGAGTTGACACTTGACTTGAGAAATGCCAGCTCGAAGCAGTTTATTTCCTCTTGAACTTTAAGAACTGACTAAGACAGAAATGACCTTTAAAAGGCAGGGTTAGTGCTTGTCGGAACTGCTGGAGTACTTCCCTGCTTACACAACAGGAGGAGGGGCTGGGTAAACTCACGTTCAGAGGCCAAGGGGAGGCTGTGGGGCTCCTGGCCACACCTCCGCAGGTGACATCAGGCTTCAGAGGGAAAAAAAGCCTCCAGGATGGCCTGGTGGTGGAGGCCAGCATGGGACAAACTGCTAAGAGATGCCAGATATAACAAGACAATATGAACTGTGTTCCCTGTGGCCAGTTGAGAATATCGTAGCATACCCAGGGGGCCTGGTTCACACTGGCCCCCAGCACTTACTAGGAGCAGAAGGGTGAACCAAAGAAATTAATGTTTCCTCCTCAAGATCCCTGAAAGTACTTATAAAGAAATTATAGATTCCCTGACATTGCAAGGACTCCTCTCCTAATCATCCAAGTAACTTTTGTGGTTCACCATTCAAGTGTCCATGGGAACCTTGTTGTGGACTGGCTACCTGGTGATCTGATGACATAAAGTAGACCAGGAAATCTCCAACCTGAGGACTCTGCAGTTCAGTGACAAGGCAAGACTGTGACCCTAAAAGCCAAGAAAAGATGTCATACAGGGCAGGCATTAAGTCTGGGGAAAGGCTCACTCAGAGGTCCTTTCAAGCACCATGAGTGGACATTATGTCTGAAACACAGGCAAGATGATGGGCTGAGCACCATCTATGTAGAGCAAAGCTACTGGGGGTGTAACAAAAGCAAGAGAAAAACGTGTGGAAAAACTTTCACTTAGGGCACAACCCAGAGGCAACAGTGTATTAAGATGGATACACACATGAGCAGGCCAGGCTGGTGACCTACGGGAGAGTCCACAGGGACTGCCCGTGCACAGGAGATCTGGACCCAAGGAGGAGTCAACTCATTAGTAGCCTAGTAACTCAAAACAAACTCTCTACTTAGGGCCCAGTTTGGGAAGAGACTGCTACCCATGCTTGCAGTAACTCTTCTTGCTTGAAGCCTCCTATCTATACGTGAGAAGGACAAGATGGGAGGGCAGTAAAATGATGGCTGCAGCTAT
Organism: Uropsilus gracilis; assembly: GCA_004024945.1. Taxonomy (NCBI): domain Eukaryota; kingdom Metazoa; phylum Chordata; class Mammalia; order Eulipotyphla; family Talpidae; genus Uropsilus; species Uropsilus gracilis. The sequence goes on from PVHY01000243.1 coordinate 193,218, forward strand.
TCAACTACTCAGAAGACTCTGATCCAAACTGCTTGGATACAAATTATAGAAGTGTCTAAATAGAGACTAGAAAAATCATGGTTTGGTGTGATTGTGAATGCTTACTTGTTTTCTGAAATCCTGGGAGAGAGGAGCCTGACCAACTGTGGCAAGAACCACATAAATGCCAGGTGTCATATGGCCCTGCCATCAGATGAGAGGAAGGAGGTGACCTGAAGTTTTTGAGCATCCCCGTACAAATTAGCACAGTGACTGGGGAACAGGGAGGCAGAGAGGAAGAGGAGTGATCTTAGAGACAATGGATGTTGAATACATCAGGGACCCTCTCTCCAGCAAACTCAGTCCAGATGTGCTTGGCAGCTGCCACAATTCCTGAAACAGGCATCTATCTGCTGGACAATGGATAAGGAGGCAGGAAATGCAGTGTGGAAACAGAATTCATTCATCGTCGTGGACACCTAGAGCTGCTCCCGTCACCTTTGAGAGGGAAATGCACTCCAACTTAATCATTTTCTAAGAAAAAGATGCCCAAATTTACCTCACACTGTGAAATATGTACACCTTGTACTTCATGCCATCAGCCATGGGGCAGATAGAAGAAGAAGCCTTGCACATAGAGCAAGAAGAACATCTTTCCAAGGTGGCCAACCAGAGGCATGTTGTGGGATGGTTGATTCAGCAACCTGGACCAGAGTGCCTGTCACACAGTAACACTGGGGGTTACTTTTGACACATCTGCATGGCCACACATCCTGTTGGCATTGTGCTGCAGATAGGAGGTTTGGGCACAGCAGGAGTCAGGTGAGCAGCAAGAGTCCATGTTCTGGGCTTTCAATCCCAATCCCACACTTACCATGCCCGTTAGCTCACAAAGAGCCAAGATTCACTGATCACGTGGTCACTAAGTCAACACAAAGTGAGCACCTGTCATGTGCCTGGCACTATTCCAGGCAAAGAAGACACAACGTGATTGTCTTTAAGTGTGCAGGTGGAAAAACAAACATCCTGAAACAGCACATGAGCCCCAGAGTCTTCTTGCCACAGTCTCTTGTTGCCCGTGCACTCTGCCCCAACAACTCCACAGCATTCTTGAGCAAATTGCCACAGAAGAGGGGTTCACAGCTTGTCCTCCAAGGGTTTCTCACAAACTTCTAAGCAGCTGGAATTCTCATCCACAGGGCTCAGTCCATACAGTACAGATCACAGTGGTTTTACATTTGCTAGCTGGATGCTGCTGGGGAAAACCAACAACCCAATTCCACAGCAGGAAAGGAAAAAAAGATGACGCTGAGTGCAAAGAGAGATCTCTTACCAGCAAAAGGTTTTAAACTCCTTAAAACTGTTTAAAAGTACAGTCCTAGTTTACACATAGATAATAGGACTCCAGCAACAAGCTAAACACAGTTCACTACCCAAGCACAAAGACCACTGACCTACTAGAATAACATCTATATTTGCTCCGAGTACCCCCAAGTTCATCTTGATTGTACCCCACAGCCCAGACACTAAAAATTGAGACTGAAAAAGCATTTTCTCTAAGGAAAATTATACAACTGGAAAGTTGTATAATTATACAACTGAAAAATAGAATTAAGAGCACCCACACAATGCCCGGTCCTCTTATCTGAGATGCTGTTCGCTTGGAAACCAGACAGTTCATGGAAGGGCCAAAGCTTCTCTTCTTCATTCGACTTCAGCACCAAGCTCGGATCAGGACCCTCTGCACACCATCAGTACCTACACAGCCAGATGACCTGGGACACACTAAACCTCACAGCCCCCATGGAAGGGAGGGTACTTTCGGAAGACATCCTCTCAATCAGTCTCACTCAGCTCTCAGTTACAAATCATTTGTGGGTAATTTATTTATTTATTAAATTGAGATAAATTTAAATTTACATAGAATAAAAATGCACTATTTTAAGTGCACAATGCTATCTGAACATCAACACTAATTCAAGAAGATTTTCATCACCCCAAAAAGTAACCCTATTTTTTCCTTTCCCCCATATCTGGAAACCACTGAAATCTACCTACTTGTCTATGGATTTGCCTACTTTAAACACTCACATCGATGGAATCACACACTACATGGCTGTCTGCACCAGCTTCTGTCACTGAGCATCATCATATTTCCAAACTTCATCTATGTTATACCACATGCTCCATCTCTTTTATGGAGGAACAACATTCTGTCAGCTTCATGGAATACATGTTGATCTATCAATCAGCTGGTGAGCATTTAGGTCCTCTCCATCTTTTGTCTAATGGGAAGAGTACTGCTATGAATACACTTTTCATTCTCTTGTAGGTATAATTATGAGTGGAACTGCTTGATCATATGGTAATTCTGTGCTTAACCTTTTAAGGAACTGCCAAACTGTTTTTACAGTGAGTCCCCACCAGTAATCTACAAGGGTTTTCAAGAATTTTCACTAAGACTCATTCTTTGCCATTTCTTGTCATAAAAAATACTATATAATTTTTATATACACCTTTATTATCAGGTATGAGAATTAAAAACATGATGATAAAAACCTAGCCATCCTACTGGGTGAGAGGCTTTAATTTATCTCACTGTAATCTTAATGTTCTTCCTGTACTTGACCATTTATAAAAATCTCTACTCGAAATTCTTTTTTTTATTTTTTGGTGGTAAAATATAAGTAACAAAGTTTAACCATTACTAAGTATGCAATTAAGAGACATTAAGGACATTCACATAGTGTGCAACTGTCACCACCATCCATCCACACAACTTTCTCATCTCAAACTCAAACTAAACTCTGTCCCATCAAATACTAATCCCCATATTGTCCCACCCCTAGCACATACAATTCTACTTTCTGTCTCTAAGTCCAACAACTCAGGTTATCTAATATAAGTGGAATCATGTAATAATTTGGTTTCATGTCTGGTTTATTTCACTCAGCATAATGTCTTCAAAGTTTGTCCATGCTATAGTATGTCTTCATTGCAAAAGCTGAATAATTTTCCATTGGGTATATCACATTTTATTTATCTGTTCATCATCAATGGACAGTTGAGCTACTTCTATCCTTTAGTTACTGTGAATAGTGCCACTGTGAACAAAGGTATACAGGCATCTGTTCAAGTCATATCGTCTCTGTAACACTTATAATCACTACACCATTTCACATCCCACCAGCAATGCACAAGGGTTGCAATTTCTTCAGATGTTCACCAATATTTGTTATTTTCTGGCAATAAGCATCCTAGTATGAGGTAATGTTTCATTATAGTTGAGATTTCCATTTCTCTAATGATTATGATGATGTACATCTTTTCATATGCTTACTGGTTATCTGTATATCTTCTTTGGAAAACTTCCGAGTCAAGCTCTTTGTCTAGTTTTAAATTGAACTGCTTATCTTCTGAATATTGGATTCTTCTTCTAGATATTGGATTCTTATCAGAATTATGATAAATTTGCAAATACTTTCTCCCAATCTGTAGACTTGACTATACTTTCTTGATACACAAAAGTTACTAATTTCAGTGAGGCCCATTTTCTTTTTCTTTTCTTGTTTATATGCTTTTGGTGTCATTTTTAAAAAGATTACCTAATACAAGGTCACAAAGACACCATTGTTGATTCTAAGTTTCATAGTTTTTGTCCTTGCTTTTAGGTCTTTGACCCATTGAGTTACTTTCTGCACCAGTGTGAGGCAGGGATTCAAATTCACTCTTCTGAAGTTGTCTTACGAATTATCAAATGAGAAAGTGACTCCACATATTCTAAATTCTGGAACATTTTGAAAAAGTTTAGTATTAATTTCTTCTCTAGGCAGAATTCACCAGAAAAGTCATCTAATATTGAATTTTTCTTCGTTGAAAGTGTTTGGTTGAAAGTTCTATTTAAATTTCTATTAAAGTCCTCTTTGCTGTTTTGCATATTTCCAACAACTTTTTGATTTCTTCCAGGTTATCTAATTTATAGGCATAAAATAGTTCATGGTCTTCTCTTCTAATCCTTTATATAATTCTGTAAGGTCAATAAAAAGGCACCCATTTTCATTCTGGTTTTATTAGTATGAGACTTCTCATATTTACTTGGCCTGTCAAGTTAAATATTTTTTTCAACTGTATTCATCTTTTCAAAGAATAGACTTCTTGTTTATTGCTTTCCCTATTGTTTTTTCCTTTTTTTTCATCTGTAGTCTTTATTATTTCTTTACTTTTGCTTGACTTAGATTCAGTTTGTTCCCCATTTTCTTGTTTAAGGTGCAAAGTTATTCATCTGACATCTTTCTTTCCTTTAATCTAGGCATTTTCAAGTACACTCTTCCCTCTGGGCATTATTTCTCCTGCATTCCGTTAAGTTTTAGTTTGTTGTGATTTCAGACTTGTTCATCACAAAATACTTTGGAATGTCCCCTCTCATTTCTTCTTTGACTGGTTATTATGGAAGATGTTTGATTCCCATCTATTTTTTTTCCATATTTCCTTTAGCTATTGATTCCTAATTTCATTCTGTTCTGATTGAAGAATATATTTTGTGTAATTTGAACTTTGTAAAATTTACTGAGTCATGTTTTTTTGGTTTGACACATAGTCTATGCTCGACATTGTTCTGCGTACACTGGAGAAGAATGCGTGCTCTGCTGTTGTTGAGTGTTCTGTATCTAATTTAGGTCCCATGCCTGAATTTCGTCACCTACCAATGGAGATAAAACCCCTACCTCATTAGCACTTTATACAAAAATCAAAGAGAAGAGGGTCTCCAGTAATGTCCAATGTACTCTGCCTCCACCATAGGTGAAATGGAATCCACATCCATTTCACAGAAATAAGGCATCATTCATGATAAACTCACAAGGTACCAGTAGAGTCCTTCCTAATCTGCATGCTGACTTGACACTAAAATACACTATGCTAATGCCAAGAATTACACTTTGATTACTGAGAAAGTCTAAACAAAAAGGAGACCCACTGTAATGGCAGGTGGGAAGCATAAGGCCACGAGTGCAAGCACATGCCCTCAGAGATGAAGCAGAGGTACAGACCCCACAAAGACTATAATCAGGTATTTCTGGGGTGCTGCTACTGGGAGCCTTCCTTGCAATCCTGTGGGCATCTGCAAACACTGTGTTGAAAGCTGTGAACGTATCTCAATGAATCACCCTCCTTCCCCCAAAGGCCCCTTCCTGTATACACATCACCGCTGCCTTTCAGAAGCCCCCATCGAGCAAGTCCAGAAGCATACAGCAGTCAGCAATAGGAGAAAACAGGCTGATGACAAAGAAAAGTGCTTCTCTTTACACAAATTCTTCATAGGAAGTGGATTTCAAAGTGGCCATCTGTGGATGCGATTAGCATCCCAAAGCTACACAACCACACAAGCAAGAAGCCTGACTCTGGCTTAGCCCAACTTCATCACAGGAGTAGGAGGAGTCCCATTTAGATGGTAATGATGTGAAGTGCTTCGGAAGCATTTTATATAAAGAAGATTCCAAGTGCACCTCAAGTTTTCCGCAGAGAAATGACTAACCACAGTAACCATGCCCGGACAACACCTGCTCCTCTCTTTCCAAGTCCAAGCACACTGTAGAAAAGGTATGCTGGAGACCTAGGACACTGAGAAGAGGGCTTGCTGAGGCAGTCACCAAATGTCCACACCCTAGGAGTGAATCAAGGTTCTACCCCCATCAGAAGGGCACTGACCCATCTGCAGGACACACACACCCCCCAGTCTCTCCATCACAGCTCCTTTAGACCCCTTCTTTCCTACTGGACCCTGCTTTCCCTTCAGGCTTCTTCTTAGAGATACCTCCCCAGCTACCCTGCAGCTCCTCTGGCAAGTAGATCCACATGCAGCACCTCCTCTTCCTCCTATCACAGCACGCCCTCAGTCATGCCATGCGTTCTCTGACCCTATAGGGTCATGTTCTGCTTGGACATCAGCCCTGAAAAGTGCATAGAGCATCCAGCATCTGAGAGTGTCAACAAAAAAATATTCTCAATGAGAGAACAAAAAAACACAAAGAGGGAAGACAACTGACCCTCATCCCAGGATAGAAGATGACATGACTTCTACCAGGAAGCTTGGGTATCTGCCAGCCTCTGCCAGCAAAGTCCAGGACACCATGGGATCAACACAGCCCAGGAAGGACCCACACCTTACAGCACTTTCATCTCTGTAGGGTCTGACTAACAGGGACTCTTAGAACTGGAGAGATGGATACAACTTAGAACACAAGGGAGAAGCAATGGCCATGGCCACAAAGGAGAGCTCCTACACGGAAAGCACCTGGAGAGCGTCCTCCCAGAGGGGGACTACTAAAAAAAGGGAACACCTGTCGGGAGGGCTTTTGGAGAAGTGGCTCCAGGAGGTTATGGGCTCCTGGAAAGCAGGCTCCTGAAGGGGGCAAGACAAACAGAAAAGAGCGAAGGGCCCCCTGCCATTTAAGCAAAGTCTGGAAGGGCAATTCAGCAGGGAGGTGGGAAGCAAGACACTGCATAGATGAAGCACCATGAGCAGAGACGCAAGCATGAGAAAGTCATGCAACTCAGGAAAGAGCAAAGGCAGCTGAAGGTAAGAACTCAGCACAATAGCAACCATCATGAAGTGATCACTTCATCTGGGACTGTGAAATATTAGTAAGCCACTTTGGTGAAGATAGTAGTGGTAGTGAGACTGGCCACCAACTATGAGCATGGGCAGTGTGCCAGACCCCACACTAAGGATGCTATCTTCACTGATCCTGAAAAATTACAGCAATTCTATGATTTGGTCTCAATTCTACCAAGGAATAATGGTTCTTAACCATTGGTTCAAAAATAAAGAAAATGGGGGCTAAAAAGACAAGGAAAGCAGACTCAGGATCTTACCAAAATCGAAAACTGGATAGGAACCCAGAGTCCATGCCCTTATTCATGATGGTGTTGAAAATGAATGATGTTTCTGTTTCATGAATTGTGTTGCACCAAATGTGAAATGACAGAAGATAAAATGGAAGTAAAGATTGCAATAATTTTTCAAAAGATAAAAATAAAAATAGTGCAAAATCTCTATGATGCTCATTTTAAATACAAAACAACGTAAAAAAACCAAACACAAAGACAGTATCGAAAAATCAGTACCATATAGATAGCAACTCTACCCTAATTAACCCGTATATTTAATAATGCCAATCAAAACTTCAATTATGTGGAAGTAGACAAAATGAACTTAAAGGTCACATGAAAAAATAAGATGTTAGCAAATATTTTTAAAGGTAAAGGAATGAGCCCCTGAGTATTTAAGACAAAATATGCAGCATACAAAGCATACAGAAACTAAAAATACAGTTTCATTACACATCAAACCAAGCAAAATTTAAAATACCAATATTTACTTATTTACATTAAAAAATCAACATAGGAATCTGGTTAGTCATAAAATTAAGTGGTAACACTGGGGGATTTTGCTGAGAAAAAAAATAAAGTGAAATCCCTACTTCATAGCTTTTATCAAAAGGCTGTCTCAATGGATGAAAGAGTTTAGACACAAAACAAAATCATGTAATAAGAAAATATGGGAGCACTTTTTACAGCTATAGGGAAAAGTCCTTCTACATCTAAATGAACACAAAAACAAAACAAAACAAAGCATTTAAAAGAAAAGGCAGATAAATTTAAGTACAAAGAAAATATGTCTGGAAGAAAACTTTATAAACAAATAAAGAGAAATAACCAAACTGAGAAATATTTTCAGACATAGGGTTAATTTTCTTTAATCATTAAGTTTCACCAAAATTATTTTTTAAAAAGGCAAAGAAATGGTTAATAATTACAATGGGATTACATCCTGATAAAACCATTGTAAGCTGAAAACATCATTAAGTCAAAAATGTGACAAGTACAAAAATGTTGACAAATGTTGAAAAGTATCAGTTTGACTTTCAAGGAGGAGGGCATACTGGGAAATGTGGTTATCCAAAAATGTCTTATCACTAGCGTGATTCCATTTTACACTTTTTGTTCTCAAGTAATTAACAGCAGGCTCTTTCACTCTCAAAAATACCTTGGTTAGATGATATTATATGACCACATTATCCATTGCAGGCTGCTTTTGACTCAGAGTCTTCATCTAGGCTGTAAGGATATCATCTGATCCTCCTCTACCTTGACTTTTAGAGGATCCATCCCTGATGAGGTTTCCTTCTCCTTAGAGTAACAGTGCGGTGAAGGTAATAATGTGATGTGGAAATCAACTTTTCTGATTTAAGAAAGCAGTCTCTCTTCTAAAGTAATACAGAATTTATTTCATATACATATTTGATATTTTAAAAAGAATTTAAAGTGTTTTAATGATTTTCAGTCTTTTACTTTGTCAAATTAAGCCTTTAAAACTCAAATTATTCCCTTAAATTTTTATACTGGAAAAAATTAGAGCAGAAATAAACAAAGAGAAATAAAAAACAAACTACAAAAGAGCAATGAAACATAAACCTGAAATCTAAACAAAATAGACAAATCTCTCACTGGGCTCACTACAAAAAAAGGGAGTAAATTCTAATAAACAGACTAAGAAAAAAAATTAAATCCAATCAATAAAGGTGAAAAACCTGTACAATAAAAACTATGAGAATTATTAAAAGAAATAGAAGACACAAAGAAATGGAAAGATAGTCCTTGTTCATGGATTGGAAAAATTAACACTACTAAAATGGCATCTTATCCAATATGATATACAGATTCAATGCAATGCCTATGAAAGTTTCAATGGCATTCTTCAATAAAGCAAGTATCATCAAAATTGACATGGAATCATAAAAGACCCTTAACTGCCAAGCAATTCTGACAAAAAATATATATATAAAAAAGAGAGAAAGAGAGATCACATTTAGACATCAGGTAATATTGCAAAGTTATAGTAATCAAAACAGTATGTTATTGGAATAAGATGAACATACAATCAATGGCAAAGAATTGAGAGTCCAAAAATAAATTCACACATAAATGGTTAATTTGCAGCAAAGAAGCCGAGTATACAATGGAGAAAGGAGAGTCTTTTCAACAAATCGTGCTGGGAAAAACTTGTCAGTCACATGCAAAGGAATAAAACTAGACCATATTCCCAAATCATATACAGAAATTATCTCAAAACGGATTGAAGACCTAGATGTCCAACATGGAAACATAAAATACATAGATGAAAACCTATCCATGACATTGGCCTTCAGGGATATCTTTGGGGACTCAGTCTCCAATAGTAAGGGCAATGAACACAAAAATAAACAAACGGGACTATATCAAACCAAAAAGCTTCTACACAGACAAAAAAATAAATAAAACAAAACCATCAGTAAAATCAAAAGAATCCCACTGAATGGGAGAAAATATTTGCATATCATACATCTGACAAGGGGGCTAATAACCACGTTCCACAAAGAACTCATGTAACTCAACAAAAAGGAAAGAACCCCAATCATAAAATAACAGAACAACTAAATAGCTACTTCTCCAAAGATTTAAAGTTGGCCAACAGGCATATGAAAAAATGCTCATCATCACTTATCACCAAGGATATGCAAATCAAAATCACAATCTCACATACCCCTAAATCATATACAGTGTTGTAAACCAACGTTTTGTCAATAAAAATGATAATGATTTTTTTTTAAGATACATATATATATAAATCCAGGTTGCTTTGACCAGGCTGTATCCTCATAATACAGTGAAGAACTCCTTTCCTAAAGCTCTATGGACTATTAGGGAACTTATTCTTGAACAGGATCAAATCTCTGGCCAAAACAGCATTCCAAGAATAAGAAGCTTGCAAGGCCCACACCCTGCCTCCTTCAGATCCTACTCCCAGAAGTGTGGCAAATAAACTTATGAAGATTAGTCCTACAGGATTGTGTTCTGTCAAGATATCAAACAAGGGGGAAGTCAGAACCCTGAAATGCACCAAATCCAAAAGCAAGACAAGGCAAACAGTCCCTAGTAAAGGATCAAAGGAAGTACTGAAAAAAAGCATCACTGGGGCGAAAGCCACAGCACAGCAAAGCCCCAATCATATGGTAATTGAAAACACGAGCTGCCAGGACTTCTCTAATAATTACAGACTCCAAACAAACTGCTCAGCCAGGGACAAGGAGCATGTCAAAGACCAAACAAGGGAACATTGGGAACAAGTCCACATAACTGCTTACACTGTCTAGACCTCCTGCAGAATCCTTCAGAAATGCTGCATATGGTATGGTGGATTTGACTCCCTTCAACTTCTTTAACTTTCTCAGAATGACAGGGAAGGCAGCAGAGGAGAAGTGTACCCATATTACTAGGGAATATCCCTGAGAGTAGGTCACCATCCCTGTTCTAAACTGCCAGTAGCCATGGGCTATCCCATGTTGCAATCATGCCCCCACAGTCTGGTCACTGGCTCTCTCTAAGGTCTCACCTTGCCCTGACTGACTACCTCATGTCACCTCTCCTCCTTTCTGCCCAGTTCATTAGGTCCTTTGTAACTTGCTGTTCCTTCTCATATTCAAGTCCAGCTCAGCTCTCACCTCCACAGGAGACAGGTCTTCCCTATCAGCCTACCTCAGTCATTTGCTATGAAGATTGTAGGACTCCATCTTCAGAGGTGCATGCCCATATCTCTTATTAGGTTTGTGGGGCACAGAACAATATAATATGGAGTGTAAAGTCATTCTCTGTATTCAGCATGGGGATTTATACAGTTCAGGTGCTCCCAAAAGCACCATGTAAATAAAATGAACAAGATGATGAATGAGAAACAAAAGAAAAGGAGGGATGTGGGTGGAGGGATAGCTGAGAAAATAGATGGATAGATGGGTAGATGGATAGACAGATGTATAGTGGACTGACACTTTCTCTATTCCAAAAGTAAATTTAACTTGATGAAGGAAAATAAACTGAAATATAGAGTTGACCTCTTAATTACAACCAGTGAGACTTCAAATCTGGCCTTCCTTGCACCCCTCAAAACATAGACATGCACTTGTGGTATAATAAAGGTCACTAAGGCAGAGAACTACAAGACTCGTGGAGGTTTATGGTATAGTTGAAGGTTACCTTCTACTATGGCTATTCGAGCTTCCTATATAACCTTTCAAAGTCACAAAGCTCCCCTACCCACCCACACACCCAATACAAAAAGCAAGGGTCAACATCTATCAGGGAGAGCAATTCACCCAGTAGATAGGACCACAGCCAGAAAAGGCAATAAGGCCCCTAATAGCAATTCCAGGAGCCCAAGTCACATATCCACTCCATAATAGAAGTCTACCTTCTTTTGATACACCTTCTAATGTAGTAGATTTCAAAAACAAGTTGTCAAAAAACAATGACATTAAAATATCTATTTCAGAAATCTAGTTCAAGTCTAAACTTATGTACAGCTGCCACAAACTCCAAACTTTTAAAGGTTTACTTCAGGTCAAAATACCTAATGCTACCTTGCAGAAGAACTTTGGTCTGCACTAGCGACCATCCTAAAGGGGCAGGCGGGTAAGATGACCTGTAGTTATCTCTGTGTTCTCTCAGGGCATAGACAAGACAATGAGTGACAGTAAGTAACAGATTATTTCTATCTTTAAGGACAGCACATAAATTTATTTTAGCTTCTAGCAAGGAAGTCATGGATAACTGGCTACCCTTATTCAAACATACCCAAGAGGTTCCCATGACTACTGACATCACAGTGGGTCCTTCCCACAGCAGTTCTAAAGAAGAGGCGAAGCACATGATAAACAATGGAGGAAATGATAGAACCAGGCTGCAACTGCCCAAGGTCAGGCCACACTGCAGACACATATGGTCCATCAGCTTAGGCTCGAGAGGTGAGTGTCTCAATGCTATGAAATTCCCTCATCTTAAAAAGTGACAGTAACAATCTCATCTTCAGAGGTCTTTTCTTTAAAATAAACTTTCTTTTTAGATCTGCAGAAAAGCTACAACTGTACAGGAAGGTTCCATGCACCTTCCACTGGGCTTCACACAACACTAACATCTACGTGGACAAGGATTGTGTGTCAGATGAGGTGACACTGGCATTTCACTGTTAACTAAGCCCCTGACTGTATACTTGGACTTCATCAGCTTTTCTGTGGATGCAAATAGGCTGTTCCAGGTCCCATCCAGGATACCAATGGTTCTCATATCTTGTTACTCTCTTCCACTCCAACTTTTCCATGTTTTTCCACAACCTTGACAGTTTTGAGATGCAGTGGTCAGGGGACCATTCTTCAGGTGACATAGGTGATATCTTTTAAAGGTGTTCCTTTTAAAAGTAAACTCAAACTATGGGTTCTGGGAAGAACCACAGAAGTGAAATTCCCTGTCATCACATCAAGTCTGGGCACATGCCTCCATATCGACCTGCTATCCTGGGATAAGGCTGGGTTTTGCCAGGTGTCCCCAGCATCAACTGACCTGTCCTTCCCAGCACTCTGGAAACAAGGCAGTAAGTTTAGTCCATCCTCAGTGAGGGGGAGACAAAGCTGTACTACTCGAGGGGAGAGGACCACAAATATTATTTGAGATTCTTCTGCAAAGAAGAAATATATCTTCATCTATCAGAGTAGACGCATGTATGTTTATTTTATACTTGGGATTAGAAATCGTTCATTTTGGTGTTCAAACTATTCTAACGATGGCTGTTGGAACCCTACCACTGAATTCTGTTAACACTTCCTTACTTTCTGGTACTAGATGACAGGCTAGGCTCATCCTGTCCCAGCACAGGAATCAAATTTTGCTCCAGGGGTCCTGATTCCTTTGATTAGAGACTGTTAGAATCTAAGATCCAGGCACTGAGTGGGTTCAGTGCTTCTAGGTTCACTTAGCAAAAAGTCCTAGAGGCCTGCAAGCATGTATACATACTTGCACACAAGCTAGTATATATATATACATGCATACTACATAGGTAACTACGTTAAGCCAAATGTAACCTCCTTTACTTGCTTATTGTAACTCCATCTCAGTGTCTAGTTACTTGTTTGCTCAACCCACATGCACACACAGTAGTTTCCAATAGTCCTCTTGTCCCAATGAGAAACAAGTCTACCTTCCAGAGCAATGTTTATTTGTGATCCTTTTGTCTTCAGCATACTGTTTTCTCCAACAGTGATTTCTCAAGTGACTTAACTCAGCTCCCCTCTTCAGTATGATGGTGCCATATATTTATAAGACAGATTCTTTATCATAATCCATTCTATCCTGGGATGTTCTGATAACCTAGCCAATTATTTTTTTCTCTTTATATTAAACTTCTCACTCTGTGGTACACAGGTGAGTGGGTCTTGATAAATGCATTGAGTGATCTATCCACCATACCAGAGCCAAGCAGAAAAGCTCCATCATGCACCTCCTTTGTTTGTGGTCAGTCACATCCCCGCTCCAACCCTGGAAACTATTTACCTGCCTTGCATTCCTACATGTTTTGTCTTTTCTCAACATCAAATGGATGGAATCATACAACTGGTAGTCTCCTGGGCCTGGCTTCTTTTACTCAGTAAATACACTCAAGATTCATCTGAATGTGAATGAGTAGCTTGATCTGTTTTATCACTGAAGAGTAATGGTGTATGGATGGACTGGTTTGTTTATCCATTCCTCTGCTGAAGGACACCCTGACTGCTTCAGTTTGTAGTGATTATAATAAAGCTGCTATGAACATTCACATACAGGTTTCTATGTAGACAGTTTTCAATTCACTTGGGAAAAGACCTAGAAGTGCATCTGCTAGGTCGTATGTATATTAAAACTACATTTAATTTGTACAAAACTGTCAAACTGCTTTCCAGAGTGATTGCTCCACTTTGCATTCCACCAGCAAGGTATGAAAGCTCTAGTTCCACGACTTCAAGGACATATGTTGCTGTCAGGTTTTTAGGTGTGTGGTGACACCTCACTACTGCTTTAATTCCCTCAGGACAGACAACTGCAGCGCCCTGTCTTACTCATAGTTGACCTCCACTTATCTCCTCCAGAGAAGTGCTCATTCAGATCTTTTGCTTATTTTTTAATTAGCTTGTTACTCATTGTTGAGTTTTAAGAATTTATCCTATACTGATATAAGTTTTTTATCAAATATTCTTCCCCTAGTCTGTGCCTTAGATTTTCATTCTCTTAACGTTCTTTTTTAATTTTTTTATTTTAATATAGTATATTTATCAATTTTCTATTTTATGGCTTGTTCTTTGGTGTTCTATCTAAAAAACTGTGTCAAATACAAGATCTTCTGGAAGATCAATGGGGCACTTTAAATATTAAACAAGATAATGCGTATGTAAAAGTGCTTGGCCCAAACTAAGTGATCAAAAATTGATTTATTCAAAAGAAATGTGCTTCTTTTTTGAGAAAAAAAAAATTCATTTCCAAGCATTTCTCCTAAGGAAATTATCAGTGATGCAAAAAAAAAAAAAAAAAAAAAAAAAAAAAAAAAATTAGAGCATGTGTGTATTAATCAGATTATTATTTAAAATATTGGGGGAAATGGCAACTAATTACCTAACAATAACTGTTTAAGTAAAATACTTGTAAAGGAAGTAGTTTAGAACCAAAAAGTGCCATTTTAAGTGAATATTTAATCACCTAGGAAATCTTCACCAGTGATTAGATAAATTAAGGAAACTCAAATCAATTAGTGCATATAGTTTTACATTTTTCCGCCTACACAATATATACAGAAACGTCTGTGAGAAAACCGGAGTACAGAATGCTTACTGAAGTGAGGTCACAAGGTCAGAAGAGTCTTAGGCACGCAGGCATTACAAGTGGAGGAGATAGCGAGCACTTCCAGAAGTGAGGGCACTTCCCTGCCCAGGGGAAGTGAGGAGGTTCAGTCAGGGAGAGAATGACCTCCCAATTGTGAAAGCTTTCTCCCTTCTTTGTTCTGGGAAAGTGTGAGTGTTTTGCCATGAGACCACATTCCTAACAGCTTTTTGTTGTTTCTAATAAATCACTTTGCTGGTGAAATAACTTGCTGCTTATTTGTTTGAGGTCAACACCAGGAAGAATTATGCCAACACGTTCACAGCAGTTTCATTGGGCGGAAGGATTGTGGAAAACCTTTGTTCTCATCTGCTGTTTGTTTTTTCCTACATTGTCAAATGTTCTAAATGAAAATATATTCCTTTTGTAATCAGAATTTTAAAAAAGTTATTCAAATAAAACGCTGACACTTCCTTCATCTCCCTCCTCCCTTCTTCCAGGTGTGGAATATTAGTGGCAGGAAATGAAGGAAGCAGACACAGAGGACATGGAGGCAGACAAGGATGCCCCTGAAGTCAACTCCTCCACTGTCTTCACCCTTGCAACCAGTGACCATCATAACCTTACAACCAGAGTCGCAGTCCTGTGAGGAGGAGAACAAGGAACTTCTCTTTCCTGGGATCAAAAGAAACAGAATGTGACTGTCAAGAGGAACTCAAGAATATGCTGACCAACTCATACTGGGGTCTGGGATGGGGTCACCCCAAGAAGAGCTCCACCAGCTGGAAAGGCACAGGATAGAAATGTCAGGTCACAAGCTGGAACATCCAGAAACTACTCCTGAAGATGAAAACAATTTGGGAGACAAACTCAGTACAAATGGAACCATGGGAATGATCATAGAATAAAAAGCATTATGTAGGAAATAATGATATCCAAAGGGTTAGAGTTCAAGGAAGTCTAAGAGCAGGAAGGCAGTGCTGGGCAGAAGTCACAGACCTAGACTCAGGAGCAAATCCATGGTCATTTGCTAATCACTGTTTTGAGCTGTGTGAGCTGGAGACAAAGAATGACTAGCACTTGGGCATGAGCTAGGGCCAAGGAGGTGAAAAGCCATCTTCAAGGGCTCCAGGACTCCACTCAGAGGTGGAAAATCAATAGCTCTCACAGTGACAGCTGATGGCAGGTGATTGGGGGAGATGGGCAGAAGCCAGAAGGGAAGTCACAGGGTGGCAGAACAATAAAGGCCCCCTAAGCAAAGTAAAGCTGTTTCTTTTTCTTTTGGATAGAAAGCCATTTGAAGGATTTCAGTAAATGAGTCCATGACCTAACTGAGGTTTCACGGCAATAAGGAATGGTACGATGGAAGGAAGGACCTAACTTAAGACTCCAATTGAAAGGCCAGTAAACAATAAAGACAAGTGGTTTGTGGCTTGCTCCATGATGAGTCTGGTGACAGCAGAAAAAAAGTGGTCCAGTACTAGATGATTTTGAGAACCAACAAGATTTCATTCTAATTCTCTATAATTTTTGCTGGTTCATGACATACTCACCTTACTTATATAAATGGTCATAGAGATAACCTCTGATATTTGCCTCCTCAGCCCATATATTCATCCCTTCCAGGTCTCTGAACCCAATATCTTTCCATGACTCTACTGTGATCCCAACCAGTGACCATCCCTTCCATCCTACTTTAGTCTTGCAACTTGCAGCCCACTGTCTACTTGCCCTCTTTGCGCTCCAGTGCCTCCTGTCCCTCTTTATCCAGTGGACACCTCCAGGATCAATCAATATAATCACACATCTAAACTCCTCTCACACATCTACACTTCTGTTCTTCCTGTACCTCTCAACTTCATTCTAGTCAGTTGACCATTTCCAGGGTTGGTTAACTCAAATCTGCTCCACCATCCAGACCCACACCAGCACAAAGACCCAACCCACATCAGCTAGTTCACCCAAAATTCAAAGTACAGACTGCCTGGCAATCTCAATCCATGCCTGATCCTCATCTCTCCAACAACAACCTCATATCATGGTCTTTACTGCCCTCATACTCATCAATGTGTTCCACTAAATAGAAGAGAGAACTTTTAAAAGTGCCAGTCATTCTACCTGTCCACCTCTCTTTCTGTGCCCTGTTCTGTGTAGTCCTTTCTACCATCCTGGAGATTGCCCCTGATCTCAGTGAAGGCACACCTTGTATCCCTGGATTTGCTTTCCTCTCAGTGACAATGCCATATATCAAGCCACTGTCCCATCTTTCCTAGGACACTCCCACTAACTTGCAGATACACCGCAGCATTTCTATCCTCAAAACCTGCAGTCTGCATTTTCTCCCCTCCAGATGCTATCCCATCTCTCACTCCCTTAAAGAAACCTACCACCGACCTCACCATCTCTTCAGCCTACCCTCTCAGACACATCCTAATATGACCTCCCCCACAGCACCCCACCACCCACTTACTTATTTCCGATACTTCCATGTTTCATCTTTTCCTAGAGATCAAATGAAGAGAGTCATACAACAGAGGCCTGTGTCGAGGCCACATGATCCTCTGCAAAGTCTAATCCCTCATATAACAGATCACTTTGATCTTCTCACAGTTGCTAAGTCCCAGCTCCAGGAAACAACCTCAAGTTTGTGCTTTCCAGAACAGCCCACAGTTCTAGTTTCCTTCCTTCTCTCTAAACATGCCATCTCAGTCTTGCTTGCTCATCCTTCCTCATTTCACACTTTCTGAAGCTGAAGCACCCCAGGGCTCATGCTTCCAAACTATCCTCATCAAAAGGAAGTGAGGACTTAAGAACAGACTGATAAAAATTACGGAAGCAGAAAAGAAAATCAGTCCTACACATGAATTTGTGAGTAGTCACAAAAATCCGGTGGGAAAGGTAATCTTTCCAAGGTCACTTTGCTATCCATCTGGGAAAGTGTTATTCCTGAGCCCTACACTTTACAGAAGACCACAAGTCTCAGATGGATGGTGGACCCAAATGTAAAAGATTAGACAAATTCTTTTGGAAAACAGAATATTTTTCTGATCTAACTAACCAAACATGTATTAAAGAAGACACAAAAAGAGGCAATCATAAAAGAAAAATGAGATTCAAAATGAAGAATTCATCAAAAGATACCAATAAGCACATTAAAAAGTTAACCACATATAGCAGATCTTCAAATTATGTCATCTCTTTGTTATGTTGATGACATAAAAAGAATCCTGGTCTACTCTGACAGTTTTTCAAAGACCTGTTCTCTCATGTAATTTCACCTAAAGTTGAAGTTTCCAAGAAGCTATTTACAATATTAGGTGAGGACTAACATACAGAGGAAGGAAATTTGAAATATTCTACATAGACAGACACACATACACACACACTCCTATAAATCAGCAAGTATAAAATGAACAGTCGATTTGGTTCAAGTCACAAAGGCTGACCACATGACTGATAAACATCCTCAAAGGTACTCCTCTGCCTTAGCCACACAGCAGACAGTGACCCCAGCACGGAATGAGGCCAAGTGGGAGAATGCCACTGTGAGTGTACATGCTTGTGTGTGTACACATCATCTGTGTGCACATCTATGTATATAAGTCTGTGTGTGCAGGAGCAGATATCCTATGTATGTCAACGTCCATACATACTCATACATGCCTGTGCATATGCACGTTCAGTCTTGCACAGCTGGCAAGTCAGGGAAGTTTTAAGGCAGAGGACCTTCAAACAAGGCAACATGTCTCCTTGCAACACCTATGTGTCCAGCATAGCTCCAGGCACTGGGACCCAACCAGAAAGGAGCTTTACTTTCAGCAGGGAGACAGTCAACAACACCACACTACCTTACTGTTTGCATAGGCAGTAAAGAGGGAACAGGAAGAGAGAAGGGGTTGACTACCCAGTGGGAGGGAAGAGAGAGAAAAACCAAACAGGTCAGGATGCACTGCCTTGAGGAAGTCATTGGTTACATATCAATCACCTGGGTCAGTGTCCTGGTATCAACCCAGAGGGCCCAAACTGGTATCTTCACTTTATTTTTTGGGCACAAGGAGTCATCGTGTTTCTGAGGATGCTCACACACACCGATGGGACTCTCTACATAGGCACCAGCCACACACTTTCAAGGAGACTTCTAAACAGCAGCAAAGTCACTTTCCTTCTAAGACTGCCCCTGCACTCCATCCCCCAGCCAAGCACCTGCCTAACACGTGGGAATGCCAGCCAGGTTCTCATTTAGTTCTCGTACAAGAGTACTCTTCCCCATGGTGGTTCGTGTTACCTTTTGCTTCATCAGTATTCAACAGCAATTTATTCCTCTCTCTTTTGCCTTCCTTTGTGCTAGAGAGATAAGTAACACGTCTAATCTCTGCTATCTCCCAGCTGCAAATGCTTGAGCATTTTTTCTCTTTATTAAAAAAATAAAATCTCATTTTAAATTTGCAAGAGAGACAGCAGTTACTCATCATTACTGTACTAACAATCTGCCACCCAGAGGCCAGGCAAGAGTTACAGATGGAAGAGAACACATCAGGTTGGGGGACAGCAAAACTCTAGAAACCTATACTAGAAGATCCACCTCTCTTCAAAAACCCTCTGACATGGCTCAGAAGCTCCTGCTCACAAACGAGTTCAATGCTCACTTCCTGCAGAGTCCCAAGGCACAAGTTGCAGGTCTGCAGGGAGTGGCCTCTGACATATGGGCCAACTGCATGCCCTGCAGAACCAACTGCTAATTTCAAGGAATGCCCACGATGTGAGAACTAGGGCACAGATGCTCCCTGAATGTCTCAAAGTAAAAGAGGGCTAACTTTCTCCAAGTCTTTGCCTCCCAGTCAGCTGCAGGATCCCTGCAGGAAGAAGCTCTCACACTTTCAGTCACAGAGTACCCAGAGCTGTTCTGGGCACTTGGTGATCAATAACCACCTGCTGTCAGATCAGGAGGAAAAGTAAAGCAATACAACCCTGAAGCTTTGGTTGCAGATACCAAGCTTTATGAGGCCAGAGCAAGGGACAGAGAGTGCCTTCTACTCAAGAATAGCAGAGGACAAGGAACAGATCTGAGTCTAGGACCTTTCTTTCCATGGCCCCTGGGGCCAGCACCCACTCAGGCTCCCTCCTCTGTGTATTTGTACAATCCTCCCGTTGCTTTCCCACTCTTGCACCTGAGCATGCCCATAGTCCTCACACAGCAGGGACAGTTCTTAGAAACAGCAGGTCCTCACTAGCACACAGGCAGCAAGTAAGACACGAAGCAACTGAAAGCTGTTTGCCTGAGTCTCAGGTCCTGGCTGCACATCACAACTATGTCTGGCAACTCGTTCTGTTTTTATTATCATTTTAAAATAATTATTCTGGCCCTGAAGGGGTTTGAGGGTGAGATATGAATGGCTCACAGCCCACAGCAAAAGCCCAATGATTCATAAAGGGACTGACAAGAGAAGGGGGTGCAGCAGTCAAACCACCTGCCTGGGCTGAGGGTGCAGAAGCCCACAGCGCCTCTCCCTAAAGCTCACCTTCATTCTCCAGACATGCCTGACAAGTTGACATTGGTGTTAAAATTTTATCATTTATGTAACAGCTCAGTTATTAACAGTCTCATTTGCACGTGTCAGAAGAAGAGAAAAATCACCTAATTAACCACTTTCCCATCAGCAAAAGGAAGGGGGTTGTGCTGCCAATTTGTCTCCAACTCTATCCTTCCTACCCGCTGAAATCTGTTCCCCTCTGATCGGAAAAGATTTATAATCTCTTGTCAGGAGGGACTGGAAAAATTTTTCCTTCCAATTATGGGAATTTTAAATAGACCAACTCAAATATTGTCCTTTTCACTACAGTAGCCTGCCACCAAGGGAGACCCCACATCCACTAGTCTGGGCTTGAGACAGACAGCTCTGCTCCTGCAAGAACCGCTCCCAGAGGCGGTTCAGAAGCAAAATAGTACTGAGTCATTGGATGCCCAGAAAGCACAGTTACTCTTTTCCATCTACTCACCACAGAGCCCTTACTGAGCCTGTGCAGCAGTTTATATGCTCTGTGCAACAGGCACCCTTGTCATCCCCAAGCCAGCAGGTGCCTGACACATACACGAATGTTTATTAGAAGGAAGGAAGGTGCAGGATACATGACACGGTACAGAGTTGGGAATCAGAGTTGGGAAGGCCAAGCCTGGATCTTGGAGGCCCACGTCAGCCAAGTGTGGGGGGTAAACCAAGTCCCTGTCTCAGTCTAACTGCTTCTTGGAGTAGGAGTCTGCTCACCAGAAAACCCTGCAGTGAAAGACTAAAGAGAACCACCAAGTCTGGGCACTGGTCAGTCCTTGAAGGTTCTCAGTACACAGCAAGCCCAACTGTTGCTCCCCCACCCCAGCTCTACCATGCAAATATGGTGTTTCCCCTGCTCTCCAGGGAAGAAGGTGGGACAAACATGGGGAAAAGGTTCTGGCACCATCACTTTTCAGCACTTCAACTCTTTGACCTAAAAGCCAGACTCCTATTCTATTAAGATGACAGGGCCCTGGGATCAGGCCTCAGATCCCATGTGCGCAGTTCTCAGAACCTAATGCACGGGCCTGCCCCTGGTATGCCACATCCTCTCCTGTCTGGGTGCACCCACTACCTGAGACTCCACAAATGGACAGCTACTACTCAGGTCAATGGCCCTCAATGTCTGGGAGCAGGCAACCCTGACAACACCCATCCCAACTGTGCAGGACCTGTGCAGCCTGTGTCACATGCTACCCGGTCCTTACCCCTGCAGGCCCCAAGTGATTCCCTGGTAGATTCGGGCCCAGCGAGGACACAGTTGGGTCAACTGTTTCCAAGCAGACAGCATATGGCACACAGTAATGCTTAATGAACACTGTCCTATTTGAAAGAATAAGCAGAGGAGGAAATAAGAGAAAGGAGGAGAGTAAGAAGGAAAGCTACATAAAAATATCATCTTACTGTGGTACTCTGAGAAAAGTGGGGGCACAACAGCCTGGTCGTTGTCATTCAGCATGTCAGACAATAGAAGCCAGAGGAGCAACTAGGCGGAGCCCATCACCCAAGGAGTATGCAAAGTCTAAAATGAGCTCAGTGGCTCCTGCACCCACTTGGGAGCTATAAAACACAGGCGACTGGCCCCAAAAAGGACATGAGGGGTGGGGAGGAAGGGGTTGGGGGGAAGGTGGAGTAAGGGAGGATGCCAGGCTGGAGCACCCACAGAATGGCACAGCAGACTGAAACATTGAACAAGGAGTCCCTTGGCATCCCCAGGCAGAATGACAGTCACAGATGGCACCCCAGGCTCTGGGTCTACAGTGGGACCACCATGCAGTCCTGAGTCCCGATCACAAGTTGTAAACTCCCTGAGGCATGGCAGAAAGAGCCCCCCTGAGAACTGAGCAGAATTAAATATGCAGCCAGCAGCATCTAAAAACCACTGATGAAGATAAGAAGTGTGTTCTTCAGCTGCCTTGAGCAAAAGCGTCTCCTGTCAGATAAGTAATGATCAGAGCTCTCAGCCCCACTGCTCAACAGGCAGTATCTGTTATTCAAGGCACTGTGGTTTGATTACCAAGCCCCAGCCTGGATCCAAGGCAGGCCTGCACAGGCGGAGAAGGTGACAGAAGCTCCCCCAGGGGCACACAGTCTAAGCCCTGCCTGGCACTCTCTAAAGCACAGTCCATCGCTCCAGAACAGACCAGGGGGTCCACGGAGGCCTGTTGCTTTAGATTCTGGATTCACATGTCAGACACATCACTGCCTACAGAGGCAGTCCGCTGGGCTACAGCCACTCAGCAGTCACACTCTCTCCCAAGAGGAGTCAGCGCCTGCATGAGGAAGGATGAAATGTCAGCAGCAAGGAGAGTCACACAACATGTTTTTATGAAGTTCCCCTCAAGCCAGCAATTTGGTTTAAGTGAATTTACTCCTCATTAAATTCTTAACCTGAAAACATAACTGTTTTATAAATACATGCCTCATTCTGACATCTCCAACGCCTTGCCTGTGAAAGACAGCACTGCCAAATCCCACTTTAATTACTGGAGCACAGGTGAGTCCTATTTGTTCTGGGTCCATAAATCACCCCAGTTCCTACTCTGGCCTTGCTCATGTGCCCTGTGCTGCCTCCCCTTCCACTGTGGTGCAAATACAAGACTAATCCCCCCACCCTCAAGTCCTTGTGGCTGGGTAGACATAAAGTTTCAAGTTGGATTCTTTCTGAGGCACAGGGAAAGGGACCACTGACCTCCCAAATACTGGAATAATGATGAGAATTACATACAGTCTGTTTCTGGACCCACATGGGTATGTCTCCCTCCCAGGTGCCAGACAATGAAGCAAGCCAGTGTTTCAAAGGCTGCCTGGTGGGCCTCATTCTGCCATCAACAGCCTGGGGTGTCCTCCTGGTCCTCTGAGATCAACACACAGGCACCACTCCCAGGGAGTGTGTTGTGGAGAAAGCTTTTTTTTTTTTTGGCATGGCACTCCAAGGATTTGAAGATCATTTGAGAGGTCCTCACTGCTCCATTCCCTCCTACCTGAACCAACCAATAGCCCTCACTGGTAACTACGTCTTCTCCTGCCAATCTGCTTCCCCATGCCAAAAACATTTTCTCTAGGTTGATCTTAATATATAAGTTAAACCATGTCACTTTACACACAGCCTCTTTAAATGGTTGACCACTGACACTGAGCCACAATTCCAGTCCATCAACTCTGGGTACCAGTTCTCTAGCAATATCATCAGTTTCTGATGTCATCCCCCGGCTCCCTCTCCCTCTGACCCTGGCCTTGGCACTGGCTTCATTCACAGGGCATACCTCCCCAATTTTCAGGCCTTTGTTTAGACTCTGCCCACTTAGAGAGGTCCTTCCCTGGCCACCCCACCAGGGTTCATCCTACTGCTCCTCACACACATGGTGCTCCACTCCAGATGTCCCTACAGGTTCACACACCTTCATTCTCTCACTGGAATATGTGTCTCGTGCACTGACCCAGTCACGGCACCTGTACAGTCCCTGTCCATCAACTGCCGCTTCTAAAATGACCAGAAAACCAAGCAACTCTATCGTTGGTAAGAATTTAAAGAGTTCTACCTAGGATCCAAACTCAGGGGTGGAAAAGTAGGGAGATGGGAGAGGTGGCCTCATAAGGTCCAGATTTCCACAACAGAAAGTACATCATCAACATTCTGGGTCTCCCTTTATTCCCAAAACTATCAAAGGCAGCACCGTGTTCCACAGCTAAGGAAACCTCGTCCCCAATCACGTTGAGTGGCTGGTCTCCAGACTAAACCGCACCAGCATTCTTCCTCTGCAGGGTTCCAGCCTTACGGGGTGCATCAAAGTGGTCTGTGGGACAGGGCTGGTAAATGAACAGCAAGAGGCTGCTTAAACAGAGGAGCTGCTCAGTTGTCACCCAGACCTGGAGCCAGTGTCCTGGGGTAGTCTGGGCACCATGGCAGGTGACATTGAGAGCTCTGTACTGTCAACAGCACACTCTCTGAGCAGCCAGACTCACCTGGCTCAAGGGACAAACACTCATCCAGGGGCTTAGCGTAACCCTATTTTAAAACCTGCTGACCAAAAATCCCAAAATGGATCATTTTAAATAAAAGTGAACACTAGAGATTCTCATTCTGTATGATAACATTTCTATTAAAACAGAACAAACTTGAGAGGTTATATCAAACCAGTTCTGGTGGGATTTGTGTCCGCTCTAATCCACTATTCAGGCTCCATCTCATTAACATAGCAGGCTTAATTGGCATTTCATGCCTGCATTGTGTCTCAGAAATGAGCAAGGTGTAATTATGGTAAAAAGAGCACTCCAACGGTTTTAGTTTAATTCATGTCATTCATCGCGTCAGAATAAGCACAGATGTTCCATTGGAAGACAGAGAGGAAGATGAGCAGCTTTCAAATGACACTTTTTTAGTTTAAAACTTTATTTAAAATAAAAAGTTATTTAAGTGAAATTTACTACACAGTGTTTTTCTCCCTTTGTTTTACTTGCTATAGGGCATTAACTTTCAAAGGCTGGTTCCGCTTAATTTGATTTTTCATTTTCAAATGAACATCTGTGTTTAGGTCTAAAAAGCTCTTTGTTTAAACATACAGAGTCCCAGAAAGGGTCTGAACAAAGCTCTCCTCTGTAAACACTTGATTACCAGGAAGGCCTGCTTTTCAGGGGATCCATGGGCTGTAGGTTGGGGGAGGTGTGCTCTGCCTTCTCTCCTTTGAGTTGGTGAGAAACTTTCCTCTCTTTTCAGAGTGAAAACAACAGAAGTGCCACCATTGGTAACTGTGGAGAGGAGTTGCAGCACTTCCTCTGGGGTGAAGCCAGAAGCAGTGGAGCCCATGATCTCTTGGAAAGCAGCCCAATCAAATTCCATCCTTATTTCTGACTTACAGCCCTGCTGAGGCTCCCTCCCCAGGCTGCCCCTCACTTCCTAGGAGCAGCTTACCACTGGGGTCCATGGGAGGACAGGTTTGTGGACAGTGGGAGGACAGGACACTGGGGCCCTCACTTTCCCCTGGGATGGACCTCTTAAAGGTGGTACCCCAACTCTGGCCCTGAAATGGATCAGGCCCTTAAAGGTCAAACAGATGGACCCAAGTGGCCAGGCCTGTTTCTATCCTTGTCAGTATGGGTAACATCTGAAAGTTAACTAGCCCACAAAGTCACTGCAAACACACACATAATCAGGTGCAGGATATGTGAGAAGCAAGTAACACAAACAAAACATGAATTCAGCCCAGCCCTAAGCCACATGTCAGTTAATCCCATCAAGGAAGCAGAATGTGAGTGTGAATGTTGTGGGGAGTAGGAAGAGGTGGGAGATTCAGTGTCCAAAAATTCTTGAGCTTGAGAGGCATGGGTGCCAAGGGCCTTGAGGACAGACAGATGGCATCAACTGTTTTATTTCTTGTTGCCCATTTATAGGAATAATTAGTCTTCTCTACCACCATCCTCCTGGTTAGCATGGGGAGTTTAACCCAGCTCACTGCTGCGTGGGTCTAAACAGTCTGAAACACTTCTTTGTTTTCATAACACTATATTTAGAAGTCTCTAAATAACTCCCCTCCCCCAGTGTTGCAATAATATACATTTTTTAAACTCACTAATTGAATGTTGCCATTACAAGAGCTATTTTGGACCATCTGCTAAATATGTAATTTAGGAATTAAGATTCATATCTTACAGGATAGGCTAATTATTCCTTTGAATCCATTTGGGTACTTTCTGAACATTTCTGAACACAAGTCCTACAGATAGCAACAATGACTGCCTTCTGTTTTGTGGCAGGGAGGTCAGGAATACACCAAAGGGGACAATGGGGCCTCAGCATAGCAGGAAGTTCTCAAAACCCAGGTGTGGAAGAACAGTGAGGTCACGGGGTCACATCTTGCCAGTCCAGCGGTGTCCATTCTGGGCTTAAAAACTGGGGAATTTGTGTGCTAAACCAAAGCCTTTCCTCAAGGCTTCCACTCATTCAATTTATCAAAGCCCAAAGCCCACCGACCCAGAAAACAGTGTCCCAAATATTCTTTAAACCTCCTCCAGGTGCCACACTGCAAGTTCATGACCAAGCCACAGCCTCATGCCTAGGCACCCTTATAAGTGGCACACTTATGACAGGCAACTATGACCTGTCCCTAATCTCATGGTCCCTTGTCCTAGTGTCCCTCAGCAGGAGCCACCTCCCTCAGGTCAGTCAAACCACACAAGGTCTTTCTGAAGGGTCAGAAAACAACAGCACTCTCACCTCCTTTCATGTAGGTATTCTACCTCTAGTAACACAGTCCCAAAGATTTTCTTTCAGATTCTAGGACACAACAGTAATTCTCTCTGATCACGCTGACTATGATGTCCACGCCTGAGAGCAACTCAGACATGCAGCAACAAAACACCCTTTCTTCATCTTCATGTAAGCAGTGATTTTGTCTCAAGTGTCTTTTATACCAAATAAAATCCCTCTTGTTGAAGGGTCCATCATTTCAGACTATTAAGATGCCTTAAGAGATCTCCATGGGTTGCACCAATCAATAAATTCGGTTTCTGTCCCGTGATTCACCACCTGCCTTGATGCCAGCCTTGGGCAAAGAGTCCAGGATCCACACGCACAGAATAATGCTTCATGCATTTCAGAGCATTTCCTCAGCGGAACAAGTAAACACTTTTTATCCAAACAAAGCTCATTATGTCCTTGAGTTTCTTTTCTTTCTCCCGATTCCCTAGTGCCCTGTATACAACTGAAGGGAAGAAAAACTGATCAGGAAACAGTGCAATATAAAAAGAGAAGAATTTCAGTACGAACTCACAGGCCGCCTTGAGGTAAGTCCTTGGAGAAAAGGAAATTAAAAACAGGAAGAAGAGACGAAACACAAAGGGAAGACTCTCAACCAAGTATTCCCTATGACCCCCCCCCATTTGCACTGCACCCCTCACTCCGTGTGTACTGTACTTCTCACCCAAGTTTCAGTGCACCTTGACCCAATATGCACTACACTCCTCACCCGAGCACCATGGTGCACACAACACCTCCACAGCAAAGCAGGGGTGATCACTCTAGAGGTCAGGTACTATGAGGTGGTCAAGACCACAGGTCAGAGTTGAGGCAGGTCAAGCACAGCAGATCTAGACGCCTAGTATTCCCTTCACCCCGCTGTTCCCTTCTTGACTTGGATCCAAAACTGGGAGAACAAGCTTCTCATGGGTTAGTGCTGCTTCCATTAGGAGGCAGTCTGGAACCTCCAGTTCAAGGGACATGAAAGAGATGAAACAGCAGAGAAGAAATAATGATAAACACCCTCAGGACTCCCTAAGTATATTAAAAAGAAACAAGACCAAGGAGCTAAAATTTGATGATAACATTTAATGATGAGATGGGATGAGGAAACAGACTCTGTTATACATGGAGCAAGGGCAAGTGAGGACATGAACATGAACTATCTTCAGTGTCCCATCAGGCCACAGTGAGGGAAGACAGCCTATGGTTACATGCCTGGCCTGGCCTGAGAGAAGCCAAAGACCCCTGATGAGGACAGAAAACAAATACAGGTCAGTTAAAATCACAAACTCAATGTGAAGCACACCAGCCTGAGATAAGGAAATGCAGCTGGTCTACATGAGGGAAAGTGCCACTGGAGATGGAGAACACTGGCGCAAAGGAAGAGAAACATTCAGGGAAGCAGGGGTTCCCCTCTCCAAGAGCACACCTTCCAGCCATCCAACGTCAGCTGGCAACAGAGAGTCATCTGCAAAGATGGCATGGTAGCATCTTATGGGACCAGTTTTGTTCCTGGCCCTACCACCTGCCTTTTAACCCAAATGTTCCTGCTTCTCCACATGTAGAATAAGATTTGTGGTAACCACAGGAAAAGCTTAATAGAATATTAATAGAACAGCTGACATTCAGATGTGAGCTGCTGCTAAGAGACTCACCCCAACTCACCATGACCTCTAGACAAATTCCCTTCTTGGCCTTTTTTTCTGGCAATGTTTAAGAGGGTTGAGGAGGAGATAAGTGATGTGAATGAAACAAATGAGTAGGTGGCTCCATTTAAATCAAATGCTAAAGGATGAGCAAGGCTCAAGCTTGATTCATCTTTGTTTCCTGAAGCATCTAAAATGTACCGCACAGAGCAGGTGTTTAACAAATGTTTCCGAAGTGAGAGCAACAAGGAGCCTCTGTCCTCTGAGAGGTGAGAATCTCCCAGGAAGATGACTAAACACAGCAAGCATGGACAAGGACATGGGGGTTCTGTGCGTGGGCACTCTAGCTGGGATGCCAGGAGGGCAGGGTGGAGGCTATTTGTGTACAAGAGCGTGAGGGAGTCAGCACTCTGGGAAACCAGGACTAGGTCACATGCCACTCCAGGATAGAAGATCGGGCACAGCAGGTAGAGCAGAACACTCAGGAGAAAGTCAAGGAAAAGGCAGGACAAATCTGTAATTCCATGGAGAGGAAGAAGCCCATATGTTCAGAATAAGTCATCAGAAGCAGGGGCTCACCTCGTGCACAGGTCTGTCCTGCCAGCCATACCTAGAGATCAGGATTCTCACTAGGCCTGGGTGGTATTCTGGTATCATATCTCCATGAAGAAGCTCTCAGCAGCGAGGACTGCTGGAGGCGATGAGGAAGTATCATAATAAAAGTAAAAGGTTTCTGTCAGGAGGAGGCCAAGCAAGTACTCTTGAACAGCACTGCCATGCCTGAAAGCATGGCATGGGGGTTCATTGTGCAGGGGATGGCACTAGGGCACTTTCCAGGAGTATACAGGCAACAGCCAGGCCGATGAGAGATGGCCCCAGGGATCTCTGCCTACCAGCCATGGGCAAGCACCAGAGCTGGGACTCAACCTCCTGATCAGTTGGACAGAAAAGTGAAGGAGATGAGGGTCTACAGGGGCAAGCTGGCACTGCCTCAGTGTGGTTCCGAGACCCCACTCCTGCCCTCAAGTGCCTTGTCAATCCAAGTGAACCCCCGTCCAAACCAACAGCAGTTCACTTAAGCAAGTGCAGGGGCACAGGTAAAATACACATGAAGGCGCTGATCATAATTCTTTGGGGCAAAAGAATTCATCCCCAAGAACTGCAGCACATTCAGCACCCTAGCCCCAATCCCTTCACAGCAATAGCCTCACAAGTACCCCTTCCCCAAACATTTGCCAAAGGGGAGTTGCTGGGAGAACCACTTCATAGGGTGAGGAGACATCACCTGATACCAGGGCTCCAAGAGGCTATCTGACCTCTGTCCTATTGGTGCTCGCAGCACCCACCCACACTGGAGAGCCTGCAGTCCCAGTCCTGCTGCTCCCGAGGAAAGTCAGCCACTGCTCTTGCTGCAGGCCTGAACCCAACACACGGATGCCCACTCATGCCTCTAGTCTGACCTGCATGTAGCAGCCAGCCCCCTTTCCCTGCACTCCTGAGAGTCACCACACAAAAAATAGACTATCGGTCCTAAGTACCCATGTGGAATAGTTGCAGGAGCCCAGGATACACATGTACATGAACACACATACATGCCTGGACATAGCTGTATTAATTTGTGGTCAGGGCCTAGAGCATGTCTCTCAACAATTTGCTTTTATTTTCTCCCAACCCAGTACTATGGAAAATGTCACTGATGACAGACCTTCAAAGCCGGGCTTTGTAGAACAAGTGACCTGGCAAAGACACACGAAGATGTTTCCCTCTCAGTCCCACACACATCCCAGGAACACCGCACCACAGCACTGGGACACTCCAAACTGCAGGTGTGCTGAGGGCAGAGCCCATATCTCATCATTTAGGGAACGGAACTGAACCAGATGGCTCTGAGACTGCATGGTGCATTTGTCCCCTACTAACAGATCAGTAACTTTATTTACATGTTAAACTCAGGTGCTGGGAAAGCTAAGAGAGTGAGCCCTCAGCAGGTAGAGGAGGCCTGATGCATGGTTAACTGTGCCTGCTCCTCTCCAGGGAAGCGAGGTCCGGTTGGCAGCTCCAAGTGGGAGCAGCGGGACCGAGGAAGTGGTAAATAGCGTGCACACCATTTAGTCTGACAGAGCCAAGGAGCACTTTCCTCCTGCCTGGCGCTCCCGATGCAGGGTTGGCACAGTTTCACAGAACCACACGGGAAGCTCATTAGCGGATTCATTTATCTTCTTGCTTTTCAGGGTAAGCATCTCTAAGCACAACATGGAGGGATCGGGCTGAGGACTATGCTGCAGAGTAGGGCAATCCTGGAACAGTGGCCTGAGATGACAGGGACACTGGAGCCCACCTAGGACCAGAGTGAGGTTTCAGTGGGGGGAGAAGATTGCTCTCTCACTGGCCTGTGACCTCAAAGTCAGAGACCTGCTGTCATGCTCTAAGCACAGAATCATACCCACTGCTTGCCAGTAGCCAGTGCCCAGGGACATGTGGATTTGTACAGACAGAAGGAGATAGAGCAGAGATGCTCAGATTGACTCACAGGTAGACACATAGATAAAAACCAAGGGGAAAGCCTGGGGGAAATAAAAACAACTTGTTAAAAGCCCTAGTGAGAGAGTCTGGAGGGAGAGGACCACATGCCCCGTCCCTGTTCATGTCACATATAATGAAGAATAATACCTCCTATTTTGAGAAACAGAAAGGAAATATACAAACAGCTCATTGCAACTGGACAGTCTTGCTTCAATAAATGAAGGAAGGAGCCTCTGAAGGAATCAGGTCTCCTGTCACCATGGGCAGATATCTTCACCCCTGGGATCTTGGGGTATCATATTCTGAAGTGGCAGGATAGGTTGTGTCTCCTCACTCTACCCCACGCACAAGAGGATAATCTCCAAAAGAAAGCAGAACAGTGTTATCTCTGCATGTGGCAGATGTGTAGGAACTAAAAATGGCCCGAGTCTTGATGGGATACAGTTACACAAATGCACACTGAAGACTCTGAACCATCCACATTAGACACACTCACTTTCTGCATCTCCCTGTGTCTGATGCCTCAATGCCTCAATACTTAAAAGTAATATTTTCTAGTTATTTGGTAACAGTCACTTAAAAATCTAATCACTGAGTCTTATAACCACAAACCAGGGCACTGACATGCCTCCACCAGCCAGGCCAGAGATTACAACTAGGATACAGTCCAGCTGAGGTAGAGGCCAGGTACCAAGGAGGTACATCCCCCATGACACTGGCTAGGCATCCAGAGCCCCACTCACTCATAGCAAATAGCAAAGTGGCTCACCAGTTATAGCTGGCATGACAAGGGCAGAACTTGAACATGCAGACTCCAGAACTACACAGCCATCATCCACACCATAGACCTGTGGTCTCTCGCACGCCTCTGACAAGGACTGGCCACTGCTGATCCCAAGGGTTCCCATGGGATTGTCTGTCCACCAGGCCCTAGTCCCAGGGGGCAAGTAGGGTCAAGAAGAAGGATGGTTAGAATGCGCCATCATCTATTGACACTGGCCCAAGGGCAACATGAGTGCTCTGCTAGCTCTAGAGTGGAACAAAACGTAGTAGCAGCCCCCAAGATAAAGGTTCCAGGTCACCAGCAGACAAATGGCCACTGCAGGAAAAAACCTGACAGCAAGTGAAAGCAGGTTGTGGGGCAGAGCAAAGAGGTAGAGGGGAGCTGGTTGTCCCTGTTAGTCTGTGATGAAGGCCAACATCAGGCTTCCCAACCACTAGCAGAGGTGACATATTCTATATTTGCTTAAGTTGGTGACAGTGGGGTTTTCTCTGACAACCAGAAGAGTACTAACTGACCCACCTGGCAGTCCTATGGGCTTTCTGGGCCAGAGACGAGGCAGTAGCCAGCAGGAGCATGGAGCCTTCAAGGACACACACTGGGGAGAGACTTCAATCCCATGGGGAGGCAGCAGCCTGAGTTGAACGACAACTCCAAGTGAAGATTTATGGGGACACTTGGTGCTAGGAAGCCAGTCTTGAGGCAATTAAGCCTATTTCAGAGTGGGTTTGGCAGGAGGTGCCAAATCGATAGATTCCCTCCAGTTGTGCGTCCCTGCAGGTAAGGAATCAATCAGGCAAATGCTCCCAATCTGTTCCTGCTGAGCCAAGAATCAAAGCTGTTTACCACTCATGCCCAGAAATAAATAAATAAAGCCACCAATTAGTCAGCACCCTTTGTTTCTCTGGCAAAAGCTTTTTAGTTACTTCAAGAAAGCCAGTGCCCCTGCATGGCCCTCCATTAAGGCGCAGGTGGGGGCAGAGCCCAGCTGCTGTAGGGGTTGTAGCCTGGAAACTTGTTGGTCTTGAAACCAGGGGACCTCAATCCAGTCAGGCTGACAGAGCATGAGAGGGCTCCTGAAAAGGGTTGGTATGAGCCCTGAGAGTGAGACAGGCAGCTGAATACCAAGAGCTTCCAGAGGCCAGGACCCAGGTCAGCCAACCAAAACAGAGTGCCTGAGAGGTGAGGGAAGAAGTGGGGGGTACTGGCAGCTGAGGTGATGAAAATTCCTTCCTCACCTGTTCTTCAAGGGGTTGACACCTCAGCACCTGCTCCCAAAGTTGGCACAACTGGGTACCTCCTAGTGTGGACACAGAGGAACCTCATATACTACACTACCTGACAGCAACTATGTGGCTACAGTTTATCCAGAACCCTGCTTGGGAAGTAGAAAGGGAATTGGCTGACAAAGTATCACTAGCACACATGAGAGGTCCTGTCCCAAACCTCTGCCCACTCAGGAATCCTTTACTCATACAGGGTGCTGTGCTGTGTGAGGTGCATGTGGAAGAATGAGGGGTAGTATTTCTGAACCTAGGAATTGTGGTCTAGAAAGACTGTGGCCTTCCTCTGTTCACATAGCGACAATGAACAATAGCAGGGTCTCCCCAAGGGTAGTGACACAAAGACTCTGGAGACGCCAAGGGATGAGAAGGAGCACAGCCTTTAAACTGAAATCTGGGGAAGGAGAGGGAAAGGAGCTTGCTTGAGAAAGAAAAGAGAGAAGCAGAGGCAGAAGTCAAAGCTCAGGTGGCTGTAATCAGCATGGCTGAGGAACAGAAGCTCTGCCTGCCTGAAACACAGGCTGAAACTGCATGGGCAAGGTTGGCATCCAAGTAGAATGGGACTCTAGAGGACTCAACAGGGAACTGGGACAGGGACAGTGACCAGGAAGAAGCAAGTCAGGCATCCTGTTAAGTTCTTTACCCTTGCTAACAATGAGCCTTCTGCACACCTCTGAACAGCACTGGTGATGTCACCTCTCAGACAAGGCACTGACATAGAAGGTGAAGTGCCACACCATGGGTTCAAGGTGAGTAGATGACAAAATCAGTTACAGATCCAGACCTCTGACCTTAGAGACTTCTTAACTCTTTGATAGTCAGCCCAGAGAGGCAGAAGCAAACCCCACCTCTAGAAAAACACTCCAGAAGTCATTGGGGGAGGGGAGGGGGGGTGAACACAGGTGACATGGCATGACAGCAGGGTAAGACAATGGGAGGCTGTGGTCCAGGAAACAGGTAGTCAGGTTACTACACATGGTCTCAGAGCCCCTTGGTGACACATAAGCTCCAGGACATGAAAAACTCAAGGGAGGTCAGGAGAGATGGTGACAGCAGAAATGGGCTGGGTGCTCTTCACAATGACTCTCAGAGAACAAGGCAGATACAGGTGGGAAAGGGTCAACACCAGCCACAGCCCAGGCTGAGCCTGTGAGTAAAAGTCATAGTGAGGACACCCAGTAAAGTGACACGCCATCCACTGGCCCAGGTGTCCACGGGTCATACTTTAGAAAACCAAGCAACAATGCCTTCGCCTGTCCTATACTTTCAGGACAAGATGTCTCACATGGAGTTTAAAAGAGCTTCTGCATATTTATGAGCATTCTCATTCATCCAGGTGAACAGGGCTGGTCGGACTAACTCAACTCAGTGACAAGCAGGTAAGGGGCTGCTAATTGGAGATGATCTGAGGTTACTGAATATTTCCTCACAGAAAATACTGATTAACTGCTATCGTGCCTACCCTGATGGGAGAAAAGCCAAGACAGTGAGCAACATAAGTCCTCTAGAAAGGGTTTTAAGATTGGGTTAAGTCTCTGCCTTGGCTTCTATCCAATTGCTTTTTGGGCCTTTTACTGATGGTTCTTAAAATAAACTAAGACGATAACATCAAGAAAGAGTCCTGACATTTGTCCAGACCTAAAATCTCAGGGAAACAGACTACCTGAAAAGTCATTTCAAAGCACCTATTTAAAACAGGACCAGCACTCAGTTCTAAGAAGCGGCCAATTAGCTCCCAGTCCACTGTCCCTCTGCTGCTGACATTTGCGGTGCTGTAAAGGAGACAAGCCGTGGGGTCAGAAAGGGGACGGTGCTCATGCTACTTCATTTGCCTGGGGCCCGAGGGTAAGCCACTGAGCTCAGGTTCTCATCCATGACATGAGATGAGAGTACCCTCCTTGCCAAGGCCCAGAGGGAGTGTGAAGGCCTAGAAGATAATTAAAGCAAAGGGGTCTACTGCCCAACTGTTGCAATGAAAAGCAACTTGAAGCAATACTAAGGCACCCAGTTCACTAATCCAAGATTAGACCCAGAAGAGGATCACATCCAATTACAGCTTCACTTTTTATTTTTGAGTAAATGAAGGCCCAAGCATACAGAAGAGACAGAGAGTCAGAGAGCCAGAGACTTGTTGGGCACAACTGGGGCAGGAGCCCCGGCTTACTGGACATACAAGGGTGATGGCATCTCCAGGGAAGGTCAGTATATCACCCCACACCAAGCCACGTGTGGGGAGCACAGTGAGAGGCGATTCGGACAGCAGGCCTCAGTGAGGGGAACGCTAAACAGCCATTCAAGTCAA
Organism: Uropsilus gracilis; assembly: GCA_004024945.1. NCBI lineage: Eukaryota > Metazoa > Chordata > Mammalia > Eulipotyphla > Talpidae > Uropsilus > Uropsilus gracilis. The sequence goes on from PVHY01000243.1 coordinate 228,228, forward strand.
GACAACAGTCGCTTTGGCCACCTCCAAGCAAGGGGGCCCCTCCAGGCTCTCTGATATAACACAAACACCAGTCACAACTGCTCTGTAAACCCAATGAGGAGAAGGCCCAGGACTGGGTCTGAGGACTGATTGTATTAAGACATACAGTTTTTAAATATGCAGTATTGTAAGCTTTCTCTGCAAGAAATGGTGAAATAACCTGGAGGGCATGTTGGAGCTGTTGTCAACCCACCCCACCCATTCATTCCCTGGGCCAGGCAGGTGCACAGCAACTGCACAGTCCCTGCTGATTTGAGTTTCATTAGAAACAGACCTCAAAACAAGTAACCCCAGCTTCACACAGCCAGGAGAACCAGCTGATAGATTGTATTACTGTGTATCTAATAGGGCATTTCAACAAATGGTGAATTAAAACTGAGACTCAGTAATAAAGCAGTCAATTTGAGTAATGATAGAAGGGACATCAGGGCATGCCTCAGGGCCTGGTTCCACCAGGGAAGAATAGAAATGGACAAGGAGCTGTGAATCCTTGCTTCAGGGTCTCTCCCCCACCTCTCTTGGGAACAGCAACTACTTGTGCAGCCTGAATGGTCAAGCACAGGCCTGGGTGATTCATATCTTCAAGCAGATACCTGTTCCATGCTAAGATGAGTGAGGGTCTGGACCTTGGTTGGGAGGTGACAGACACCACAATGTGGTCTCTGAAGGCAAGGGAGCATGGCGGTGGGTTGGGGGGTTGCTGTCAGCAAGAGGAAGACAAGGAAGCCTCCACAGACAGGAAGGCAGACATGGAACACTCAGCAGTGCAGAGCCAGGGCAAGGATGTCAGACAGGTCTCTTAGACAGGTCTCTCCAGCCATGGTGGAAACAAACAGCTCAAGCAGGGAAAGAAAGGTGGCAGGGCTAGGGTGGGCACACAGAGGGAGCAGACAGACAGAGAAAAGGCAGAGAGGTGACCAAAAAGGCCCCTAGGGGTCATTGGAGGGAGGTGGATGGTAGCAGTATTATCTCCAGAGAATGAGATACAACCAGGAGGAAGCACTTTGCAACCCTCAAATCTAAGGTGCCGGAGGTCCCTGGGACAGCACCTGTGTCTACACAAACACCCCAGCAAGTTTTGATCCCTCCAGTGAGCTATCTAAACAGGCCAGGGATTGCCCAATTCCCCTGGAGCTGGACCAAGAGAAAGGACCCACTCAGGATAAGGAGGTAGGTCTAGATGGTGCTGTGTCTCAGAGAACTCACTATCCTCACAGTTGACACTGGGATCAGAGGTCTAGACAATGGGGTACAGTGAGAATGGACAGATATGGAGTCAGATAGAATGGGCTGTGAGTGCTGCTTTGTGACTTTGTCCAAGAGCCAGTAGCACTCTCCCCTCACGGGAGAAGCAAGGGACGCTCTGTTTCCACCTGAGGGATGAGGGCAGTGGGACCCTGCACAGAACGAGGACCACTGCAATTAATGCATACAGAGTTCCTAACATACACGAGTCACTCAACAAAAAATGTGTTTTTGATGGTGTTCATCAGTTACAAGAATGCAGTGAAGCTACTTCAATTCACAATAAATTCCTATCTGGTTGGGCAGAGAGCTGGCCTGGTTCACCTCCTGCTAACTGCTGAGTATTCCCCCAAATTATTTCCAAATCAATTTGGCTTTCCTGAAGCCAGATGATTATTCCATTCTGCATATATTCCTTATAGTTCTCTGGTCCCAGACTAATTCACATTTCTGTAACTGAATACATTCGTCATCTGCAGCTCAACTGCTTCCTAGAACCAAAATCCCTGCCCATTTCACTGAATGAGTCTGCAGAGACATCAGCTGTGGAGTAGCAGGACCAGACTTCCATCTGGAATGTGACACTGGTCACTCTTAGGACCAGTGGCTGGGGGAGGCCCATCATCAAGGGCACAGCAGACTGCTCTCTGAAACAATCCACTCATCAGGAAAGGATTCACAAAAGGCCAATTTGTAAGAGCTATTTGAGAAAATTCTGTTTAAAAGCACTCTGAATGACCCGCTCTGATGTTACAGAGACTTCTGTGATGGGAGCCATTTAATCAAGAGGTCCTTAACAGAGCACTGCATGGAGCCCTCCTCAGGGCGAGTTGGCTATGCAGACTAGCTAGAACAATCAGACATAATTAACCTCTGTCAGAGATAGGGCTGAGGGTTTAGCCAGGAGCTATATCCATCACAGAGGTCTGTGGCCAACAGGAGTCCCAGAGTGGTCTTTCCAGTCCTCCCCCTGTGCCACTAGCTGGGCTGCCTGCCTGGTGCTAACATTCCCTCTTCCCCTAAGTTCTAGGGAGCAGCATAGGCAGCTGCTGAACCAGCCTCCAATCAGTTCTACCTGGACTCCCCACTGCTCTCAAATTCCCATCTGGCTAAATGTTACTGTCTCTGGCTCCAGGAGACAACCCACACTGCTCCACTTTCCAAAACCCAATATCTATGGTTGGTACCAACCATGGACCACTCAGGGGTAAGTCTGTTAAGTCCAGCAAATTTAGGAACCAAAGAGGGAAACCAGATGATGCCAGCAGGAGAGGTGACAAGCAGTCTCTCATGGTTTCATCTCCAAGACACTGTCTCTCAGAGGTATCTGAGGGTACCAGGGAGGAAGAGAGATAGACGAATTTCCAGGCACTGAAGGACTGACCCTCCCTGGCAACTTTCAGTGGAGGCCCCTGCAGAGGGTGAAATTGGATTTGTAGGCAGGCAGTGCTTGATCTTCTTTCTAGGCCCAGAGCCAGTGGGAAGGCAGCTTGACAAGTGACAAGAGCTCAGCAGCATCATCTCCGTGGCAGGCCTGGCAGGGGCCCTTGGCAGACTCAGTGAGAGGGTAGAGATTCACTGCACTTCAGAGAAGGGTTGGGCAGCTGAGGATGCAAACTTGGCAAGGTGTGCAGGCCCCAGGGAGGCAGAGAGGTAGGAAATAGAGACTCTAAGGAGGTGGTCACTAGTCATGGGAGAAGGGCCAAATGGACTCTGAGGAGCCTGAATATGCCTGACAGAAAATAAAAAATTCCCCTCTGTAGGTTTTATGTGTTTCCAAAGGGGTCCATGGGGACCCCGACTGACATTCACTCCTGTCTGGCAAGATCCATTTGACCCTGCTTTCCCAGGCTGAGTTGCTAAGAGAACTTTAGAGCATGAAACTCTGGGTGTTTCCTCTCACAAGTAGAGGAAACGTACATATGATGCTGTGCCTCCAGGGGCCACCTGTCTGAACAGAGACAACCAGGAGGTATATGCCTGACAAGATGAAGACAAACAGAGGACCCTGCTGCCATTCTACCCAAAGTTGAGAAACAAATGGAGTTATTTCTGCAGATACAGTAGAGTCAGTCTACAGAAAGGCTACAGTGCAACAGGAGGAGCATTTGTGTTGCCTGCATCCTGGGCTGACAACTCCCCCCAGAGTCCTATCTGCAGTCACCACATCAGAGGGTGGACAAGCAGGTGCAGAGGACTCAAGCACTCCTGTGCCTCTAATCGTCCAGACAGCAGACCTGGCAGGGCAGAGGGAAGAAAATCCTTGACCACAGGAGGATGAGACCAGGGCTCTCTTAACAGAACAGATGCCATCCCCCATCTTACCACCTCCAAGATGTGAGACAGTGAACCCTCCATATCAAAGCAGCCTCTCACCATGGACTTGCACTGGGCACAACAGGCTCTCTGCCCAAGGCCTGGAGGCAGCATCTCAATCCTGCTAACAATTTCTCCCAGCACTGTACAGCATCCAAGGTTCAGCTCTGGCTCCCAAAGATGAGATCCCACAGCAAGCCCCCAGATCACCTGAGCAGACATATCTGCCTTCTCCTGATCCTCAGCTGTTGCCAGAAACTCTGATCCTCTTCCCACATCAAGCATCCGAGTACATCTAAGTGCAAAACAGTTACTGGGAGCCCAGGACCCAGGTCAACGGGACAGTCAATAGCATCACAAATACAACCTGCTGATGTCTACATAGCCCAAAGAATCCATCACACAGAGTGCACAGTAGGACCACCAAATTTCATTCAGCATTAGGAACCACTGTCCTGTCTACTTCCTGAAGACAGGACTCCCAGCTCCACCCACAGAGCCCAGGCCCTTCACAGACAAGGTATGTGAATGCAATATGGGGGAAAGAGCTGCCAGGACAGGAGGAGACCAAGGAAACCAAACACTGGCAAGAAGGACCAGCAGGCAACATAACTACTGTGGTTTCAGTGGGCCACAGGGACATAATTCTGAAGACCATGCTATTTGCTGGAAACTAATGTTTTAAAATCACTTTGTAATTAACACTAATATATGTCATGGAATAAAAGTACCAAAACTCCATGGATATTTAAGAAAAATCACAAACTACCATAAAACACAGTTAAAGACAGCCATCCAGAGGCCCTGCCCAGCACCCTGCGACAGGAACCATCCAAAAGTCTAGAGGCTCCAAAGAGGTGCTGCCCCTCTTCTGGTACCAAAAAAGTCAGTGAAACATATCAAGGGCAGCTCTGAGGTCTTCATTCTCTCACCTAAGCTCATGCAGGAGCAGAATCCCCCGGGACATAGTCCATTAGGGTGACTGAGGAATACTCTGATCTAACCAGGGGCATCCGAAACTAAGACACAATCCCAAGGCCAAAGCCTGCCTCTGCCCATGCAAGGGACCTCTGGGAAAGGAAACTGGAAGCCCAGGACCTTGGGGCTACAAGGTGTGACCCTGAGCAAGCCACCCCTGCTCACAATTCTACTTTTTCCAAACATAAACTTGTTCTGCTGGATGGTAAGTTTCTAAAAGGGTAAACCAGGTCACAGGCTTCCACTGGGTCTCCCACAGTCAATCAAGTGTGCAGTCACCTTGGGGCCATAGATGAGGGCATTTCAGAACACCAAAGGCAGTTGAGACCTACACACTTAAATTGGAAAGGACACGTAATCTGAGGTCTGGCAAAGCAGAATCCCCACCATTTCTCTGACTTTTTATGAGAGGCTGTATTAAAAAATGGTTTAAACATAATAAAATTTGTTACATTTATGGCAAGAAAATATGGAACGACAATAAAATTAGCAGAGCATAGAAATGAGAGAACACTAAACATCCTTGGCTCCCCTACAGAAACAGACAAGGAATAGTCGAGATTGTTAAATTGAAAAGAATTTAAGCCAATTTCAAATTCAGAATTGCATTCCCTGTTGAGCGTAGTCCCAGGGGACACTGCACAGCACCAATGACAGTGCTGAGCGTCTCCGGCTGCCTCTCACCAACACTGCCTTGACTCTTCCTGACTGCACTCAGGGACCCCAGGTTTTGATATGCAGTACAGTCCAGGATGTCACCTCCGATCCATCTCACTCCTCCTGAATAATAGCTTCCTTCCAATTTCTTACTTCCTCACCCGAACTCCAAGATCTGCCACAACATGGGGCTGGGAAGTATCACAAAATAGTACAGTTGTTCTCACCTTGGGTCTGTCTGGTCAAGAATTGGATCTGTCGGGCACGGAGGCTCGTGCCTGTAAGCTTCAGCCTATGAAGCGGCCGGAGCTAGGGATCGTGGTTCGAGTCCTGCCTGGGGCCGGTAGCGAGACCTAATTCCAAAAAAGATAGCTGGGTGTGGTGGCGCGTGCCTGTAATCCCAGCTAGCTGGGAAGCTGAGGCTGGGGATTGCTTGAGTCTGTGGTAACCCAGGCAACGAGAGCCTGCGGTTCCACGGGCAAAAATAGCGAGACCTAGTCTCAAAAAAAAAAAAAAAAAAAAAGAATTGGATCTGCTTCTGCTGAAACAGTAACTATCAGTTACAGGAGCCCTAAACCCTGAGGGGCCTGGCCACACAAAGCTGAAAGTCACCTGAAAGGAAGACCCATGATGCAGGGCGAATCAACTACTTTGAATGGAGGCTGGAAAAAGCTGTGCTTCAGTAACACAGAGCAGGAGTCATACCTCCTGCCTCGAGGAATCCTCTCCTATCTCTGCACTGCCAGAAAAATCTGACTAGGGAGAAGGACAAATCATCTCCATTAGTCCCAAGATTCTAACTGCTGGGGGAATGCTCATGCTCTCTCTTTTCCTCTCTACCCTCCACACCCCATATCACCTGATACTGATTTTGTTGTAAATAGTCAGTTTTTAGAGCAGTTTTAGGTTTACAGAACTCAGCAGAAGTTACAATGTTCGCCACGCAGTTTCCTCTATTATTAACATTCTGTATTAGTGTATTCATTATAACTGATAGCCCATATGACATATTAACTAAAATAAATACTTTATGTTATGGTTCACTCTTTATGCTTTATGTTCTATAAGTTTGGACAAATGTATAGTTTTCTACCATTACTGTAGCATACAGAATAGGTTCATTGTCCCAAAAATTTCTATGCTCCACCTCTTCATCCCTCCTCCTCCCATACCCCTGGTTACCATCTATCTTTCTACTATCTCCATTGCCTTTCTAGGATGTCTTATAGTTGGAATCATACAGTATATATTGTTTTAGACTGGTTGTCACTTAGCAACATGCATTCAAGATTCCCCCTGTCTTTTCATAGCCTGATAGCATTGCTTTTTAGCAATGGATAATATTTCATTGTCTGGATGGGCCACAGTTTATCCACTCACTTACTGAAGGATATCTTGATTGTTTCTAAGTTTTGGCAGTTGTGAATGAAGCTGCTATAAACCCCCATATGCAGACATTTACATGGACAGAAGTTTTCTAACTCTTATGGGTAAATACCAAGGAGTACAAATGCTGGATCATATGGAAATAGCATGCTTGGTTTTCTATGAAACAACGGTACTGTCTTTGAAAGTAGTTGTACCATTTTGCATTCCTGTTGCATGAGTTCCTGTTGCTCTATGTCCTCACCAACATTAGGTGTTGTCAGTTTTCTGGGTTTTGGCAATTTTGAAGGTGTAAAGCAGCATTCCCATTATTATTTTAACTTGTTTTCCCTCACAATGCATGATGTAGAGCATCTTTTTTATATGCTTATTTGCCATCTGTACACCATTCAGTTCAGGTATTTTGCTCCTTTTTTTCCCCAACTGGGTTGTTTCCTCAAGTTGTTAGAATTCTTTGTATATTTTTTATCAGTCCTTTATCAGATGTGTTATGCATGTATTTTCTCCCAGACAATGGTTTATCTTTCCATTCTTTTAACAGTATCTTTCACAGCACATTTTAAAATTTAGTGAAATATAGCTTATCAACTTTTTCTTTCATTGATTGTGCTTTTAGTATTGTATGTGACTGCCAATCAAAGATCAAATAGATATGTTTCTGTTATCTTCTAAGACTTTTATGGTTCTAAATCTCTGATCCATTCTGAATTAATTTTTGTGCCAAATGTATGATCTGTGTCTAGATTCATTTTTTTAAGCATATGGATGTGTAATTGTTCCAATACCTTTGTTGGAAAGACTTTCTATGCTCCATTCTATTGCACTACCTCCTCTGTCAAAGATGAGTTGACTATATTTATGTGGGTCTATTTCTGGGTTCTCTATTCTGTTCCATTGATCTATTTGTCTATGCTTTTAGCCATATCAAGTGTCCTGGTTACTGTATCTTTCCAGTAAATCATGAAATTGTGTAGTGTCTATTCTCCAACTTGGTTCTTCTCCTTCAATATTATTTGTGTTGACTTTTCTAGGTCTTGACTCATATAAGTTTTAGAATTAGTTTTTCCACATCTATGAAATAACTTGCTGGAATTGCACTGAATCCTAAGATCAGGTTAAGAAGAACTAATATACTGACAATATTGAGTCGTTGTATAAATAAACATGGAATGTTTCTATATTAGTTTTATTCTATTAATCAGAGTTTTAGGATTTTCCTCACAGTTCTTGTACATGTTTTCAAAATTTATACCTAAGTATTTCTTTTTCAGTTTTGGTTTTGTTTTTTTTTCCTTCTGGCTGCTAATGTAAATGACTTTGTTTTTAATTTGAAATTCCAATTGTTCACTGCTGGTGTTTCAGAAAGTGACTTTTTATTAAGCTTGGAACCTGGAACCTGCATAATCACTTATTTGTTCCAGTAGATTTCTTTTGTTGATTCTCTGGAATTTTCTATATAGACAGTCATATCATTTTTGAGCAAAAATCATAATATACACATAACATTTCCTTTTTAATGCCTTAACATTCACTACAACTTCCAGTATAAAGTTGAATTGTACCTTTTGTTGGTGGTGATGGTGGTGGTTGTTCCTGATCTTGGCAGGAAAGTTTCTCACTTCTTATTTGAATAAAAGATGAAAATACTTGACAACAAGAAATCAGCTTCTATACTGCAATAAAGGGAAAAATCTACCCACTTAAATAGCATCAGTCACCAGAGTCCATCTAAGTTGAGCTATCCTCTGTCATTAAGGACTATTCTTAGACTTCGTGAGCATTACATTCTTGGTGCAATGGTGGCCCCACTGCATTTCAGAGGGCAACTTAAGGCAGCCTGGCTTAAGTTCCCCAGAAATCAGGTAGAAAGCAACCTGTGTACCATGGACCTTCAACACAGATCATCTAAGAAAAAAACATCTAGAAGGAAAGTCAATCCTGTTATTGAAAAACTGAAGGACATCATCCTTCAGTCATCCCCAACATGTGGCAGGGTAGAATGGTCCTTTTCTCTGAAGGACACTCTCCCAGATGTTTAATGATTGGTATTCATGAATTTCTAATGGGGGATCATTACAAAATGCTCTCTAAATTCAAATCAGAATTTTGAAGAGCCACCACACATAATGGTGGGAGTAATCATGGAAGGTGTCAAGAATCAGTCAACACTCATCACTCCAATCCTCTGTCCATCAAAAGAGGAGTGCTGAACACAATGAAGCTGTGGGCTGCAGAAGAAAAAAAAAACAAATTTTCTTCATAAACCTCAGCTGAAACAGTTACATCACAACTAACTAAATGCAGAAGAATAATCTAACCATCTTCCATTTAACCAAACAATAGATTTGCAAATAAGTAAAAACAATGGTATTCTCCTTGCTAAATATTTTGTTTCAGAAAACATCTTTTTCATAATAATATTTTATGTTAAGGAGATGTTTTAATGAAATTATAATAAGTAAACTTAAGAAAATGTTTTAATTTTTAATTTCAAAACATTATAATTACTAAACATGACCCCGATGAACAAAAACTCTTTTCCCCTCAGTAATTTTGTAGTGCAAAGAGGTCCTGAAACTGAAAAACTGGAGGAATGGTGGCCTACAAGAATAAGGATGTTTAACATGAAGAGGTGGTTAAGAGCCCAGTCTCTGGGAGAAAACTTGCTGAATTCCTACCCATCAACTCATATGATACACTATGTTTATTATGAGAGTAAACGTGTACTTATAAAGAGGTAAAATATATTTAATAAAGAATTCTAAATCCGATACATTTTCAGTATATTTTCTTCAATGAGTCTTAAGCAGGCATTCACACAGAATCTAACAGGGTCAAGAAGGGGGGTGGGTGTCCTGAACCTAAGAAGCAATTTATGGTTTATAAGCATGAAAAAAACTCTAGGAAACAGTGGCAACCACCCCACAAAAAGGGCGCAGATTTGGGAATGCTGGAGTTCATACCCAGACTGCAACCTGGAGGAACCAGGTGATCTGGGGAAATGTAGAAATGGGCAGGCTGATTACTGCGAGGACCAGGGAAGACAGTGTACACAGGCACATTCATAAATATATGGGCCTTTGTTTCTACTTTGCCTTACCCAGTTCTATAAGATCTTGAAGAAACTCATCAGAGGCAAAGTCCAAGCCTGCATGAAAATGATGCCTCCTCCAGGTCTGTCCTCAAGCAGACTAACCTGAGCTGAGTGCCACTGACACTAAAGCTGCTGTCTCTGCCCCTCAGAGAAGAGGCAGTCTGGCTCCTACCTCATCCTCACTTTGTCCCTGCATCTCCTCTGGGCTGCAGCAGCAGGGGCTGAGGCATGAGGGAGAGAGGACAGACTGTTTCAATGCTTTGCCAAGCAAGGAGGCAAAGTACCTAGATTGTCCATGACATTAGAGATGCTATCCTACACTTTACATCGAGAATCAATAGGGGTGTTTTCCTGGGCTTGTTCACTAAATGAGCCAGCTTTGCTGGTCTTCATGGATGAGTGGGAAGTTCTTTAATTCGAGGCTTATAAGAGTTCACACAGGGTTATCAGGGAACTTGAGGGAAGCATCAGTAAGAAGCTGGTCTCCTCCTGGATGGAAGCCCTGAGCTCAAAAGACTGGGAACCCTCAGGTATGTAGCCCACCTCCATTCTCAAACGAGAACAAGGAGGCCCAGCCAAGTGCTGCAAGCAGGAGGGCTGCTTTCTCCCGCTAGGCCTCCATGAGTCCCTTCAAATTAGTCAAAAAAGCAAAAAAAAATCAATATTTACAGGCCAACCAGAGGATCCATTCACTGCCTCTTCCATCCAACAATAAACATTCAGATACCATTCACTTGTTTTTGTCCAATGTTTAAAGAAATCTAGATTCCTACATCATCTAATGAAGGGCCAATGAAGATTTAATCTGCTGTCACAGGATGAAGATGACCCATGCTTCAACCTATGTGACTCTCCAGGTGGCATTTCCTTATTCAGGATGCTAAGACTAGGCATATTCTAGTCTTAGAAAATATCACAAAGGAAACCAAAGAGTTACAGAATTCTACATACTTCCTTTGGATCCTCCCTTTTTGCAACCTATACAAATCATATCTTGTCATACCCGGCTCCAGAAACCAGTGACACTGGATTAACACCATGTCTCCTCCAGGTGAGGAAAATACCATGTCTTCTCCATGTCCACCATGGTTACATCTGGAAACCTCAGCCAGGGAAAGAGCTTTTCCAGCGGTCACTCATCATCGTTGACACACACTCATGGCTCTGATACACAGGACTGAACCCCAAGCCCTGCAATCTGAAATGGCAACTTCCTTTGTTGAAGTTCAGGCCATATCATCCACCGGGGGTAGCCAGGAGGCACTGGGCCAGGGCAGGGTGCAGTTTCAATGGAGACATCATCAAAGCAGCGGCTGTCCTTCCAAAGCACAATCTGGCAGACACGTACTCCTAGTTCACAATCACATACAGAGATCAAGGCAGGGCACACAGTCAACACCCCCACCCTGTGCTCTGACCCCCACAATGCCTCCTGCAGCAACTCAGCTGTGACTAATGATACTTAAGTTGTTAGGGGGAGGTAGAAGGGAAACATGCCACAGCCTGATTTTTGTTTAAAAAAAAAAAAAAACTGCCACAGAAGGACAGAGGGTTGAGAGCATGTGGAATAGTTTAATAACAGTTCCAAAGGGAAGAAATGGAATGGGAATGTATTACCTTCTCCTCCAAATTGAGGGCCACGCCCTCCTTCACACACTAGCCATCACCAGCCCTGCTCACTGTCCACACTGCCCTCCAAGCTCTGCCGCAGCACACAAACAGGCTCAGGCGGAGAGTCCTCTGCACAGGCACATATGGGGCCTAATGAAGCGAGGCGGCCACTGCAACCAAGTGGCTGGGGGAGATAAGTACTTCGGCAAAGAAAGGTCAAAAATAAAAAGATTTTATTGACAAAACTGAAGGAAAACTACAATGAGAGGTGGAGATGAGAGAGGGCATGTATACCAAAGTCACATTTTCAGCTTGTTAAGAGCCAACTTCGCAGTGAGGAAGCAGAGGACAAGCTTACAGGACCTCTGCAAAGCCACAATGTCACCTCTGTCCCATGGCTGTAATCACCCGAGCCCCTGGAGGCTGGGGCAGAGCTGTAGTGAGTGGTAAGGATAACACACAGTACTGACTCAGCAGCCCTACACACAAGCTGCACCTGACCTCCAAAGATGCCCTGGGAAGGCCAGAACTAAACCTGCACTCTGGACAAGGCAAGTGAGTGGTGGAGTCAATGTGGGGACCCAGGGACACCATCTCTATTCCCCAGATAACAGCAGCTGCTGTCCACGAGCACCAAAGTGGCAGCAGCACTTCCACTACCGTCAGTTCACAATCTAGCAATGAGTCCTACATTCCAGAAGGAAAAGCAGCAGAAGTTCTGAGAACCTACAGATTTAGAAGCACCTATTACTGCAGTTCAGCACAGAGCCCACAACTGGCCAAGACAAGAAAACAAGCTCTCCTTCCCCACAGAGGATGGGCAGTGCTCCGTCGCAGTTTTGTCTCTTCACATGCACTGTCCAAGTACCACCCAAAGGGCAAGGGCTTTGGAAAAGGGCCTGGGTGACCAAAGCTTGGGAAGAAAGGGAGCACCAGGCCTGAAAGCACTCTAGTACTTCGGGGTCAGGAGATCCACCACTGGAACAGGCACAGCACTAGGCTGGGGCAAGGATACCTCCTGAGAATCCCCTACTAGCCGCATGTAGAAACCAGACAAGGCCTTCAAGGCTGTGATGGGGCAAAGGATTACCATAAAAGTGAGTGTGAGGCCTCCATGTAGAGAAAATAAACACCAAATCTGGAGACCAGGGGAAGCATACCTCTTTTTTCTTTTTCTTTTTTGAGGCTAGGTCTTGCTATGTTGTCCAGGGCAGTCCTGATCCTGGGAACTCCAGCAATTCCCAGCCTCAGCTTCCCAAGTAGCTGGGATTACAGGCACCCACCACCACTCCCAGCTGCTTTTTCAAGACCAGGTCTTGAAATTTTGCCCAGGGTAGTCTCGAACCCATGAACTCAAGTGATCCCTGACCTCCTGCCTCCCAGCATTATAGGCATGTGCCACCACACCCGGCAGAAGCATACTTATGACTGTGACATCCTGCAACCTACAGAAAGTCAGTACTGCACTTGGCCACCCAAACACTCCTACCAGCAGGACTACCTTCTGTTGATACCAGAAAAGTGACTCAAGTGGAAGAGCCTTCATTTGAGCCATCTCCAAGAAGCAAAGCTGAGCAGGCCAGGCCCAAAAGCTTGTCACTTGCTTAGAGTTCATGGTGACAAGTTCAGAAATATTTAAAAATCACTTAAAAACAAGCTCTCGTGAGTTTTTTTACTTTGTTTATGGTGTTCTATGCCACACAGACTTTCAAAATGTTATATGATGAAATTTCTCAATGTTTTTTAAGGTTTTTGTGTGCTACTCAGAAAAGGCTATAGTATATTTTTTTACTTAAAAAATACAAAATGAAAAGTAGAACAACTGGAGATGTTGTTCTTAATCCAATGCCAGCGGGACCCAGGCTAGAGTTAAGAACAAACCTCTTTTCCTCTCTGGCCTGGATCTTCCTAAGTTGGCATTTTATTTAGGATCTATGGAGTCCTTGCTGCACTCCTCTGCAGCACACCAAACCAATGCCAAGTCATCAGAGTCACATGCCTGCAGGCTTCAAAGCCCTCAGCTGTCCCACAGCACCCATGAACTATGGCTGGTTTACCACCAGACCCACATTAGACCCTAAGACTTGCAGGCAACCTAAAGATGCCACCCCCAGGGTCTCCACTCTGTGTTGCCATGCAGTTGCCTACCATCCAACATCCCAGAAGCAAAAGCTGGTATCCAAACCCAAAGAAATAAGAATACCAGTCACTGTCCAATCAGCTCAGGTCAATACCTCACATTATCCTTAAAAACGACCCTGTCAAAACCCTGTACACAGGAGGCAGGCAACTCACCCTCCCCACAGGCAAAACAACACATGGAGCACGTGACCAGCTCTATCCACTCCCAACCTGAACAGCAGAGTCATAACACCCCTCTATTTCACATAGGGCTGGGTTCTTTTACAAGACTAAGCTGCCTCAAAGGCAAGGCCAAACAAAGTTGGTACAGAACCACAATAAAACTGGTGCTCCTGACACTGATAAGTGAGTAAAAGAGTGGGCAGAGTCTAAAGTACCCTTGGGCAGAGTTTGCACCCATGAAGCTATTTGATAGGGAAGCAAAGTGAAGGTAAGACTCCCTCACTTCTAAAACAAGAGTCTTGTTTTGGAACAGGTAAAGCCATTCCCATCTCACAGGGAAGGCAAGGTGAAACCCAGGAGAAACTCAGAAAGGTGACCATGTTCAATACAGGATCGCAGGCTGAGAAGCAGTCCCTGGGTCCAGCTGGCCCAGGGAGTATACCCAGAGGCTGGCCACATGAACCCTGCGCACACTGGCTCCAGGGCAATTTTCCTACAGCTACTGCCACTGAACTAACCACTCAGAAAATGATTTCATTTAGGGATAAAATTTTTCCAGTGCTTGAATAAAAGGGGGAGGTTTCACATTTTAACCACTTCCACACCCCCTAACAATAAAAACTTATTTAAAAGGTCATGAATATGTAAATGCCATTTTAAATATGGAAATGCAAAACATGCAAGAAAACAGTCTGGGTGTGAAATATTAATGGCATCTCATCTTGCTGAAAAGAGACAACATAAACTGCCTGAAATGCAGGTGGAGGAAACCCCATCAGCAAGTTCAGATCAGCTGAAGGCCAGACCCTGCTCAGTCAAAGGGAGGGGTGTTCACAGTCTAGGAGGGAGCACTGACAATCTTGCCCAACCCCAAATCACATCCTGCCTTGGCCTCACAGTGGTCAGTCCAGATCAGCTCTGCTACCAAACGCTGCATTCCCTGGTCCACACTCTGTTGCCACCAGTGCTCGGCCACCTCTGCTCGATTTTCCTCCCCTCCATAGCTGCAGGCACCAACTCTAATGTCCCTGCCAGTGCAATCTCAGGTGACACAAGTTCTGCTAGCATGAATTCTACCACTTGCTTGCCCATGGGAAGAGTTCAAGACAGGGGCCCAAAGTGCAAGAGGGAATCCGCCCCAAGTGATAGAGCAGGTAAGAGAAGGAGGAGCTGGGTCTGATCCTTGCTGCACTGGGAACTCACCCATGGTCCCATCAAAGACTCAGAGCGTTCAGGTCTGTACATAGAGCATAGGATCCAGAGGTTGGTCAAAGAGTGCAGCTGGCAGGGCATGCAGCAAGCCATCCATGCCACCTTCAGACACATACACCTGGAAAGATCCACTGGGAGGGAAAGTCCTGAAAGCATGAGGTTGATCGCCCCCCAAAATAAAGTCAGTCTTCTTACAGAAAATCCTCCCAGCCTCATTTCAGGGAAATCATAGTACATATATGAGGGAACTTCTTGCAATGTTGTGACCAGGTAAGGGGTTTTCCAGACATTTCTCCATTAGACAACACACACACACACACAAAGCAAAGCCTACAAAGGTGTTAAATTCTACTTAAACTGTGGTCCACAGACCTGGCATAAGGATGACCCAGGTGCTTGCTGAAAGTACAGAACCTCAGTCCCTAATTCCAGATGTGGTGACTCAGAGCATGTACTGAAAGATCAGCAGAGCTTCCTCACTTTAACTAAACAGGAAACACTCCCTCCCCACCGACCCCAAGCACCAGCCAACTACTTCTGAGGCAACAGACTTGTCAGAGAAGAAAAAGGACCCCCCAGTTGTTATTCGAGCCCACCCAGTGATGACAAAGATGGACTGATGGACAGTTCTGCCAGAAGGTGGGGGAACTTGGGAGGTTAGTTGTTATGTCTGACCCTGGAGGTGGATGGAACACAGAACACTCCAAGAGATGAGAATCAAGGGGGGTGCGGGGGGGGGGGGGCAAGTGTCCTGGGTGGCACACACTGGCCTTCTGTGCAGCTCAGTGCTCCTAGAGCCACAGTGGGTGGCTGGTTACACCCCACCAGCCAGGCAGCTGCATGGACAAAGCCACGAGTGGCAACAGCCCCTAAGAGTGAGAGTGGGGGCAGTGGGGCAGCTGTGAGAGTGGCCCAGTCTGGCTGAGGGAGGAAGCCCTTGCCAGGTCCTCTACAGCCATACAGGAGATGTGTAAAAAGCCAACTTGGATAGGGTAAAAGGCTGGTGCCAAGTTCAGGAAAGTCCTGAGCAGTTGTTAAGCAGCTGAGGAAGACACTAGAGATGGCAAGTCTCTTAAAGTCACCCATGGTGAGGCCCTGTTCACTTTTTGAATCAGTTGAGATGCTGATGAGAACCCAGTCTTGGGGAACAGTGAGAAACATGGCTTGTGGTGGAGACCACACCCAGAGAAGGGACCAGAGAGAGGCCAAATGTGGAGCTTACTCTCCATGGGTCCCCAACCCAAGTGGATGTGCAGAAGACTGACCTAGTGCAGGGGCTACATGTTACACTGGGGCCATGCAGGCCAAGTGTTGGGTGACAGGAGTAACAAGTACTTGCAGTACTGCACCCTCTCCATGACTGTGTATACGTAGGCCCAGCAGGTGCATACATGTGTGAGAAGGCTCACCTGGGCCTGGAAGGAGGAGATAAAAGGGTGATATCACGCTGGAGGGAGAGAAGGAAAGAGAGAGGAAAAACTCAAGTGGCTGTTTCCTTGTTGTTTATTATTAAAAATCCTAAAAAAGTTCATTCCAAGGGCTTTGACATTATTTGGCAGCTAGAACCAATGATGAACCTACAAGGATTGGGATGGTTACCCAACACCAGAGAAGTCACATCGCAGAAAGGGGACAACAAACTCACAACCTACACCACCAGGTAAGTCAGCTCAAATGGTACACCTTTGGAAAATTAAAACACCTAAGTGCCGACTGTAGCAATGGACTTCCAGATGGATCTAATTTATGCCCGATGCAAGCCTCTCACTTCAAAGCTCAGATCAGCTGCAGCATGCTAAAGTCAAAGTCTTGAATGGCATATTCCAGATTGCTGCCCTGGGCTCTGCCCCTACCTGCAGCTGCTTATTAAACCAGCCCCTTTTCTAGCATCTACAAAGGGTCCTGCCAGGTAGTCACTCTATACTAGGCAGGCACAGTCAAATCCTGGCAAATTTTGCGACTAAACCCCAACAGTGAACTTCTGAGCTTGGCCTCAAGGACAGAGAAAAGATGGGGATAGGAAAACAAGAGTCACTCAGCTATCTGCAGGGCCCCAGTGAAGAGGCTGTCAGTGCTGATGGCCTACACCCTCTGGTGTATAACGTGGGCTCCCTGCTCTAGGTTCCCACTGTGAATTTCACCAGTTGTGATTAGGAAACCCCAGGGCACACAGACCCACCTCCAGAGAGGAAAGTGGAACCTCCCCCACTCCCCCACCCACCCAACATAGAAAAGTCATCCATTCACTGTAGTTCTCATAGACACTTCTCCCCACCCCCTCCCTCCACTCTAATTGGCCAAGAAATTTATGGGCCTGGTAACAGCACTCCTGCAGTTCTGAGAGAAAAGAAGAGAACAAGTAAGTGCTGCAGGCACCACCTCATGTCCAAACTCAGGCACTACAACAGCTACGTACCAGGCAGGTTCTACCAGGCCAGAAGGCCCAGCACCCTCCATTCAGCCAGGGACTATCCAGATGCTGCTGGGTTCTCTTTTCCCTGCCCAGATCCTAAATAACAGAGAGGAGATTGAGAACTAAAGTGACCAAAAGACTTGAGCAGAAGGCCAGTGGTCAGTTCAGTGACCCCAGTGTCTTCAACTGCAGTAGGATAATGTCCAGGTGAATGGCATCAATCTGCTCAGTCCTAGATACCTCATCTAGCTCTCAAACAGAAAGGCTCGCTCCTGATGTCCCCTCAAGTGACACTATCAGCCCTCCAACACATCACTAGTAAAGGAAGGAGAGGAACCCTGACTTTCTGGAGGGTGCAATGACACTGGATAACAACTCCCTCAGCATCCTCCTGAGGGTGGCCCTGGGGGTCTATCCTACTGTGGTACAAGCAGGCTCATGTACAGAATCCACCGATTCAGACAGATGGAGAATGAGAGTATGAAGGCTCAGTGGGTTTTACTGGTTTTAATGCTCTCTTAGGGAACCAGGCTCACAGGCACACCAAGCAGGGCGGCTTGGACAATTGTAGGGCAAGCAGGCGGGCTTGGCAGGCCAGCAGACAGGGCAGGGAGTTGGGAGACAAGCAGGCAACAGAGCCTTCCAGATCCCACAAACTTCTATATTCTCTGGGTTCTTCTATAGTCAAGCCACTCATTGTCACAGGTGGTAGTGTTACTGCTGCTGCTACCACTTTTATGCCTGCTTCTAGACTCAGGTGAACACACTTAAACATGGCATGCTCATGCTCTTTGGGCGCAGGTGTCCACCATTACAGGTGCATATGACCTGTGCCCACACTCCCAAAACTTTCCATATTAACATGATCAGGGCTGCAGGTGACAGATACAGGTTAGCGGTGTTAAGAGGCCTGATTAACTCATTTATCCCTACGCCTATAGGAGAGACCTACTTGGAGACAGACAACTTCCTGATGTCTTGCAAAGCTGACTGAGACTGCATGTACTGAGTACAGAAGTTGGACAGGGGCTGTGCTCAGCCCTTGCATGTAGCCACGCTATACTAAGCAGAGACTATTATGACCCCAATTCTGAAGATAAAATGAAGCTCAAAGGCACTCCTTGTGGGGAAACCTGGCTCCAAGTCAAAGCTCACGTCATGGACCACGGTGGGCATCCTGCACCCATTAACCTGGGCACTGAGGACCCTTGTACCCCCAGCAAATCCATGTCTGTCTTGCCCGTATAGGGTACAGGAAATCATACTGGGCCAGGAGTGGTCACAGATGTGAACAGGACACAAAATCACAGCAATTTGTTTATACCCACTCTGTCCAGTAGCAACTCAAACCTTCACCTGCACACAGCAGGGCCAATCAGTCCAGCAGCCACAGACATGCTGGTCCTAGCCTAACAGCACGCAGAAGTGCATCCTCCCAGGACAGACACAGAGCCGGGGGCAGTATGTCAGTATGTCGGCTGTGGGAGGAAAGGCCAGTTATCAGATATCAAGTGCTGCTCCTATGGGGTGTCCCGAGTCAACACTTGTGCAATTTTAAGTTTAGTTCTTCAGAATTCTGGCCAAATCTAACTCAAAGCTACTTCCTCTAACAAAATGTTCCCCAGTGTACTTTATAGCCAGAAAACAAAATCATCTCTCACTGAACACACACCCTTTATGTTCTTCAGCTTCCACACTAGTGTGTGTGTGTGTGTGTGTGTGTGTGTGTGTGTGAAGGCACGTATGTCTGTGCCCTGGTCTGCATATGCCTCTGTTCCCACAGACAGTCCTCTGCACCTCCTCTCTCTGCTCCCACACTGCTCAGCACATGGCAAAGCGTCTATCTGGTGCTGCCACCTGCTCAGGGTGACATACATGTCACAGGGCAGTCTCCACTTGGCCACCAGTCTCAAGCCCTCTGCAAACAGCCTCCCAAGGTGTCATGTGAAGGGAAATCAGACAAGTTGTCAGCTAGATACAAAGCATAGCCACAAAGTCTGCTCTCATAGGTCACTGTGTGGATGATTTTAAGTCATTAACCTGCCACAGAGTGAAGCAGAACAGACTCGATGGTGCAGCAAACAGGAACCATGGCCAGGATGCAGAGCCAAAGAGAGAAAGCAGATCCAGTCAGCAGGCACCAAAGATGTCAATTCACCTATCTCGATAGCTCTGCAACTAGGCAGTGCAGAGATCCAGTCCTCCAAGGGGAAGGAGGATCCCTGCACCAATGGAAGCAAAGGAAATGAACCAGCCAATATCCCATAGGAACTACTGACTGATGCCACCAGGTTTGAGGACACAGGAAACAGACCCAGCACACTGCCTCCCAGGTCTTCACTTGGTTAACGGTGCATTTGGGGTAGAGATGTCACAATTACTATTATATTTCATGACAAGAAATACTTGATGGGCATCGATGTGGTACCAAGCACAGAATTACCAGCCTTTACTCTTATTTTAACAGGGAGCAGACACGGCACACATACTAGGCAATCAACCAGTAGACAAATGTATCAGGTTAGTGCTAAAATACAAGAGTGAGAAAGCAAACAGCTGACTAGTAG
Source organism: Uropsilus gracilis (assembly GCA_004024945.1). NCBI lineage: Eukaryota > Metazoa > Chordata > Mammalia > Eulipotyphla > Talpidae > Uropsilus > Uropsilus gracilis. The sequence goes on from PVHY01000243.1 coordinate 248,050, forward strand.
GAAATCAGCCTCTCTGAGGTGCCACCCAAACAAAGAAATGAGGAAAGATAATGATATCCAGAAAAGACCCAGGCAGAAGCCTTAAGTCATGGAGCACGCTGGCATATTCCAGAAAAGGAACACATGATCCCTGGGCAGCTGAGGGGAGGTCCTAGTGGAGAACCAACCCACATTTAAAAAGAACCCTTCCTGCCACCATGGAGCCCTCAAGAGACATATAACAGTGAGGAGAGAGCAGAGAAGGACATAGGTAGGAGAGGGACAGGAGTCAGAGGCAACCTCCTCTAGACAGGATACCAGAGGTGCAGCAGAGCCATGGTCAGCGTCTGGGGCATCATGTAGGGACACTCTTTCCCCCAGTAGCTTACATGGGAACATGAAGCATGCTGGGGAACAGCCAAAGGCTAAGTCCTGTGCATTCAGAGCATGTTGGTATGTGCAGCTACAACGCCGTGCTTGCTGGCTCCAAGTGTAGCAAACACCTGGTGCACACTGCATGTGCATCCCAGCCAGAGTCCAATAACCTTGATACAGTCCTATTCTCATGGAGACAAGTTCAATAGAAAGGCATGCAGTACAGATAAACTGAATCACATAAGTTAATGCAAGGTCTAATTTAAATGAGGGTCAATTGAGGCCACCAAGAAATTAAGATTCCGCCAAGCACTGAACAAGGTGTCAGTGCTAACCAGGAGACAGGTAAGAAAGGCATATGCAAAGATAGAAAGGGCCTGGTGTCAAAAATGAAAGCAGAAACAAGGAAAGGATGAAAGGAGAGAGAGCTGAAAAAGCCAGCAGGGGCTGGATCCCAAGGGCTTTAGCTCCCCACATCAGGAATCTGCACTTTGTCCCAGGAAAAATAGAAATCTCACAGGGCTGAGGAAGGAAGCACCACAGTCTGATCTACGGCCTCAAACAACTTAGTGGAAGTGGGCGGGAGACAGCTAGAGTAGAGACAGACACAAACTCATCATCTAAAGGAAAAAGTGGGAGGTGATGGAACAGAGGTACCGACTCAGAACACACGGGAACAAAAGACTCCAGAGACTCCAGAGGGTGGCAAACTCGTGTCACGGGGCCTCAGGCTGGATGAGAGAAGGGGGCATGTACTCATGTCTGCAGTACCTGCCACTGGACACGTGACACAGATTTGACCATACGGTCATGGGCCTAAGAGGAGGGACAAGAACACAACCAAGAGAGAAGAGCAGCCTAAGCTGGGAGAACCTGCTCTCCCCAGACTCAGATGAGCCAGTGGGCTTCTCTTAAGTGGCTTCCTCTTAACTCTAGCCAGGGCAGCCAAGAGTATCATCCTCTTTCCACAGCAGAGGAAAAAGGAGTATAAGCACAAGTCCCTGAGATGCCTGCGGACTCAAAGCAGGCTCAGTGCAGGCCTCCAACAGTGCAAAAGATAAGAGATACCCAGACCCAGAGCTGTCCAGCACATGTCAGACAGGAGAGGGAAGTCCACACATCTAGAAGCCCTTCCCAAGGCTAGGACAGGCAGCCACACTGAACTCCGGGGCCACACAGATGTGAGCTAAGGGAGCGCTATCTCTTCTGGAGAGGTGGCTTCCTGGCTTACTACTAAGCTCCTGGCCACACACCCTGCTGTGTCCTTGGAACAATGCACTAAGGAATGCATGAAGACAACACACTAGATTCAAGCCAGCTCCACGCCTTCCCCCAAAGTCTGACAGGTGAGGTTTCAGTCTACCTCACCGAAAATCCATGGTTGTGGCAGACAGTAACTGGCTGAGACCAATATGAACACAGCTGTAGGAGAAAGCTCCATCAGGCTGCCCAGGTGACGACTAAGCTCAGAGCCAAAGAAATGGGCACTACACACGGTGCATGCAGCAGAAGGACAAGGCAAAGCTGGCCCCCACAGTAGCCTAGTAGGTGGTCAGGTCAGAGAGTACACACCCAAGCCCTTCACAGCCCGACCAGGCTTCCATTTAACTGACTTTCAGCTGTTGTTGCAGCATTTCCAAACTGGGAGCCCTGTGACCAGCACAGTACAGGGTCTCTTAATGTCTACCTGTCAATCACTAAGTATATTCAACCAAGACACTGATTTGTTCCATTCAACACTCATTCATTGAGCAGCTCACTGGACAGGCCCTTTTCCAGGTCTGCTATGTAGCAGTGAAAAAACCCAACCTGGTCTCAGGGTGCCTACATCACAGTGGTGGGTAAAAAGCACACAAGGAACACCTGAGAGGGACTGACTAGGAAAATTCTGCACAAACCCTAATGAGGGAGGGAGCAGATTGCAGACATACACCTGGGAGAGGAGAGTTCCCAACAAGAAAAACAGAGGCCAGGGCCAGGCACGGTGGTGAGTGCCTGTAAGTGGCAGTATAGGGAGCCACGGCAGGGACCAGGGATCACAGTTCAAGTCCCACCTGGGACAACACAGCAAGACCTAGTTCCAAAATAAATAGCTGGGTGTGGTGGCATGTGCCTGTAATCCCAGCTACCTGGGAAGCTGAGGCTGGGGATTGCTTGAGTCTGTGGTACCCCAGGCAACGTGAGCCTGCAGTTCTATGGGCAAAAATTGGGAGACCTAGTCTTTAAAAAAAAAAAAAAAAACAGAGGCCAAGTTCTCAGGGCAAAACTAGAGCCACTCTGGCCCTGCTTCTCCTGTTATACCCAAGTCTACTGGTGTCCAAGTCACTGAGGACTTCTACTCTGCTGGTCACTGTGGTGGACAGAGCATACAGGCTCCTGCTCCAGTCACAGCCTGGAAGGAGCCGTCTCTAGTCTACAACTCTAACTGCCCCCCCAGACTGGATGGCCAATCTCTTCACACGTCAATCCCACTGGCCTGTCTAACAGGATTTTTGATACTGTCATGTCCAGAACTACAGTCCTGCTCCCCCTCTGCCCATACCTGCCTTTCTGTCATATTCCATCCACCTAAGTCCACTTCTTCAAATGCTCTCACCAAAAATCCTCATCTTGGTCTCTCTATCTTTCTAGCTACCACATCAAACCCCCAGCATACCCTGTCACCTCTAACTTTCAAACATGCAGCTCAACCTTTCCAGGCTTCCCATCTAGCCCTGAATGAGTCCACCGGAAACATCCCACTGCTGTGCCCTGAGCTCTCCCAGAAGTCACATTTCTCATTTATCTCAAAAAATGATGAAATGACAACAACAATGAGAACAATTAGCTACTAGTGTGCAATAGGCTGGGCATCAAGCTTCACAGAGGTTATTCATTCTACTAAGCTCCCACAACAGTCCCCCAGAGCAACAGTCCCCCAGAGTCATTGCCATCAGCAAGCGGCAAGGCAGAGCAAGGCCTGTAAACTGCCTAAGGACATAGCTACTCTATGGTGCAGTGAATATTTGAACAGAGGCAACCTGTGCTTAGAACCAGATAGAGCTCCAAACCTTCAGTGGCCAGTGTGTTGAGCACAGTGGGAAACCCACCCGGATGGTCAGAACATGGGTCCCCAACCATTATCAATCTTCTGCACCCATCACTGGCCTTGAAGTTCTGGGCAGCTTGAGAACACCATAACTCACACAGACACAGGGGGACAAAAGGGACATGGCCTAATTACATTCCAAGACAATTTAAGAGGACAGCCTAAATGGTTTGGACAAACAGCATGAAAAGAGCCACATTAAGAATCACTGACTGTTATGCTGACCCAACTCACCCTTGGGAGGGGACAAAGAAACCCATCAATGTGGTAGATGCCAGGAAAACGAACCCAGAGCACCGCCTTCTCTGGGCAGTGAGGGCACTGACAGTTCAGCTTACTTGTTAATTCTTCACTAAATAACTATCAGGAGCCCCAGGCATCTGAGGAAGGCAGCTCCCCATCAGAGACCCAGGTCCAAGCACCAGGAAGTTGGCAGGGGGTCCGAGAAAGAGCAGCTGACATTCTAAAGCACGACGATGACTGTGGGCTCTTCAGGACTTGTCAACCTCTGACAACTGAGGCCAAGGGCTCTTCTGAGGTATCTACAGCCCAAGAGGAAAGAATGTGATCTTTAAAGCAAATTGCAGTGATTAGAGCAGCCCAGAGCTGGAGTGTGCTTCTGGGTGTGAACAGATACCACTTGAAGGCTGATTGTACAAAGGGAATCATCAGCCCAAAAGAACGGTGCCCAGCTGGCTGGCAGACAAGCAAGGTGCACAGCAGCTCTAAGGCAGACAGAGATGCAAAGAGTTCCACCTACGTCTGTGCTGGCTGGTGGCCTCTCTTCAATTACTTCTGGCCAGGGTTCTACACCCTTCTTCCACAGCTAGGAGGGCAGACTGCAGCTTCAAGAAGTGGGCCAGCACTCAGCCAGACAAATGACCCCAGAACAGGGTCTGCACCAGAAAGAGAGACAGAGGGCCCTTTTCAACAGGCAGGTCCTTCACAGACCTGTATGTCCATCTTCAAAAAAACATAAGGAGCTCTGAAGATGTACACACATATTCTAATCCATTTCTATTAATTCCTGGCTATTTAAAAGAGGAGGGGGTAAAAGGTGGGAAGGAGGCTGGATGCTCAGGTTTCTCTGCAGTGAAACAAATTAGCAGCATCTACCTGGAAGCTCAAGTGAAGTTCTCAGCATAGACCTTAGTATGGGAATGTGCTCAAGAAATTTCATTGTTCTCATCACCACTGCTATCACCATGCTCACATGAGAGCACAAGGCCGATATGGAGGCCTTGAAAGAGTCCAGAGAAACACCACCACCACTTTACCACCCACTCTCCACAGTGAAACCCCTATTTTCAGCAAAACAGGTAAACCTCAAGTTTCACAGCCCTATGTGCACAAGCTTCCCAATTCATGTTTGTCAACATTCCCTCGAGCCTATCAGCCCATCACTCCTCAGAGCCTGAAATATGATGGTGTGGCCATGGTGTGACCCATGAAGGAGAAAGCTTGCCCTCTGTGGGCTGGCCCACAGGGTCCTCTGGCTCCACCAGCAGGGAGAGAGTACTACATGGTTGTGTAGTGAGGTGCCTGGGTCCTGAAGAACCCAGAATGCTCACAAGGGCTCAGCAAGGAAGGGTCAAAGGCCACAAGTAATAGTGATCTGTGCACACTGTGTGGGACACACTCAGATCTGCCCCCAGACCCCAAAAATCAGAACATACAACAGTAGTCTGCAAGAGTCATAGTAAAGCTAGGGCTGCAAAGAAAGGCAAGGTTCCCTGTGCTATGATTAAACTCCTGTCCAAAAGCACCACAGAGTCATTCATATTAGTGATCAGTGGAACCACTTGAGCTGTCCAATGATGACCATGAAAGGGAAAAACAAAGAAAGACTGACCAATAGATCACAACACCACTCTAACAAAAAGGCATGGCAACACTCAGCTCTTCCCAGAGGACACCGCACTGACACCCTACAAGCAGCCAAGCAGGATGCCTCCCAAACCCTGCTCCAGTTACCCAGAAGACGTGTCCTATCACACCCCCATGTCATCTGGGTTTCCTGAGTGCTACTATATACTAGGCACCTTATCATGACCTCACTCTGAGTTCAAAACAGCTCTACCTGACAAACAGCTCTACCTGACAAACACTTGCCTTACTCTGATATAAGGAAATTAAAGCTCAGAATTTAAGTAAACACACACATAGAGCTAACAAGAAAATTCATTATTACTACCTGCTGGAAAAAGAAAGCACCTTCTTCTGCAAGTTGGAGGTGCTCAACAAGTCTGTGCCTCTAATGTCCCAGCCCCTGCACCAGCATGAGATACACACCAACCTTGGCTTCCAGATGCCAGCCTGAAGGCAAAAAAATAAAGCAACATGAAAGTCCTAGGAAAAATCAGTCAAGTTTGGAGTCACGATTTACTAGTAACAAGGGACCAAAAGCCATAATTCAAGGTACTAAAGATCTACTTTCTGCTTCAGGCCATTTGGTAACCTGTGGCTCACAGCTATGGTGTCACTGTATCCTCCTCCAGAGGCAGGTGATGGCTTTTCCACTCAGCACCTGTGTATGCAGAGTGCCTTGTTTGAACTAGTCCTTCTCTTAGTTTCAATCACTTAGTAAGGGAAACAGGAGAATGTCAGTCTTTCCTGAACTACATTAAATGTTCCACCCACAACCATGAAGCAGGGCTGACGCAAGCCTAAGTCAAAGGGGCAGCAGTAAGCACTTAGTGAGACAGCTGCCAAGGAAGACAAAAATCTACTGGCATCCACTGACTAGCTTCAGATTTATGGGTCCCAAAGGAATGCCTGCTCACTTTTTGCTTCTTAAGGAGGAACGGAGAGCCTTGTAAACCCCTCAGAAGTAACCTCTGGGTGCCCCTAAACACCTTGTTCTCCTCACCTTACCAAACTGTCTCCTTCCCATTTAATCTGAATTACTGTTTAGCAGTCAGTTGTTGCCACCTTACCAGGTTCCCCCTACATGGGAAGACATGATTAGGGCAATATAGCTGTGCAGAAAAAGGCAGTGCCCAGTTCCCCACACTGGGCATGACCCTGCCTCATACACGTCTCATGATGGTCTAGTCAGTGCTGAGAATGAGCCATCCTGGCTCCTCACCTCCTACGGGGACTGTACTGGGAATGATAGCTGGTCAGATATGCACAACATCTGGTCATACCAGCAGAACCCCTGTCTGAGGGCAGTCTGTACTGTATATACATGACACCAGCATTCCCATCCAGGCATGGTGTCCTTCTAAGCCTTGCCACCCTCCTCACCCCACCCCCTCGGAAGCGTCCTGCAGAAGAGGTGAAGAGCAGAGCTCCAGGGTGGGATGTCCATCCAGCTCACCTTACTTTTGGGGTGACTGCTCTCAGATGGATGCCGGGAGTCACCCGAAGAACCCCACCTTCCAAGGGGGACTGCTCTCTGAGGCAGAGACTCCATCCCTAAACTAGGCCCAAAAAGAAGCAGGTAACCACCAGCAAAGAGACTGTCCAGGACATCTACAGGTGAGAAGCAGTGCTCTCATGGTTCTTTGCGTACAGAGGCTGACCTTCCTCAACGGGTAAAAGCAGATAATTCTATAGAGTACCTCACAGTTTGGCGGGAAAAAATGCTGACAAGTTTCCTTTTCCCTAATAGTTCATTCTGTTTCAAATTCAAAGTAAAACTGAAGAGAATCGCCTAGAAAATGTTAAAGCTTTAATTTCAGATCACTTTTAATACCCGTTTCATCTGACAGTGGCTTTGAAAGCAAAGGCAATCTTTATCATTTGAGGTTTTTAAACTAAATTGATGTGATTATGTCCAACATACCAGATGCTTCTAAAAGCCAATTTCAAAGTGACATCAGTCCCCAAAATAAAAAAACCTTCCTTCTGAAGAAGAAATCAGAAAAATCATCCCATTTACCATCACACCAAAAAAAATTAAATACCTGGGAATAAACCTAACAAAACATATGAAAGAACTATACAAAGAAAACTTTAAAATGTTGCTAAAAGACATAGAAAAAGACATAAAGAAATGGAAAGACATTCTCTACTCATGGATTGGAAGAATTAATATCACCAAAATGGCCATCCTACCAAAAGGAATCTACAGATACAATGCAATCTTGATAAAAATCCCAATGACATTTTTTGAAGAGATAGAACAAAAATTACTGAAATTCATATGGAATAATAAAAGGCCTCAAATATCAAAAAGCCTCCTGACCAGAAAAAAAGAGAATGGAGGTATTACAATTCCAAACTTCAAACTATTCTACAAAGCCATAATAATTAAAACAGCTTGGTACTGGTACAAAAACAGACAATCAGACCAATCAAACAGAATTGAGTGACCGGAAATAAAACCACGCATATATAGTCAACTAATTTTTGACAAAGGAGTGAAAAACTTACATTGGAATAAAGATAGCCTCTTCAATAAATGGTACTGGGAAAATTGGACGAAGGACATGCAAAAAAATGGACCAAGACAATTCCCTCACACCATGTACAAAAATCAATTCAAAATGGATAAAAGACTTAGATGTCTAAGACATCTGAAACCATAACATACATAGAGGAAAACTTGGGCAAAACACTCCATGAATGACAATTCAGAAATCCCTTTCTGGACACATCTACAGATGGCCAAAAAAAGAAGGCGAACATAAGCAGATGGGACATCAAACTAAAAAGCGTCTGTATAGCAAAAGAGACAATAGAAAAAACAAAAAGTAGCCAAACTGAATGGGAAAAAAATTTTGCCCTCCACAAGCGTGATAAGGGTTTAATAATGAAGTCCACAAGGAACTCACACAACTAAACAAAAGCAAACAAGAAGCCCAATCAAAAAAAGGGGAGAAGAACTAAGACACTTCTCCAAAGAGGAAATACAAATGGCCAACAGGCACATGAAAAATTGCTCCACGTCACTAGCAATAAGGGAAATGCAAATCAAAACCACAGTGAGATACCACCTTATACCAGTAAGAATGGCCCATATTCAAAGAACGGGCAATAAGTGCTGGCGTGGATGTGGAGAGACAGGAACACTCTTACACTGCAGGTGGGAATGTAAACTGGTCCAACCACTATGGAAAGCTGTGTGGAGGACCCTCAAATTAATTAAAATGGAACTACCATTTGACCCAGTAATTACTCTCTTGGGAATCTTACCCAAAAGAGACCTCAATGTGGGTACAAAGGGACACCTGTGCTTGGATGTTTACTGCAGCACTATTTATAATTTCAAGGACTTGGAAGCAACCTAAATGCCCCAAAACAGATGACTGGATGAAAAAAATGGGGTATATATACACAATGGAATATTACTCATCAATTAAAAATGACAAATTTGATGATTTTATGATAACATGGATGTACATAGAAGAAGTCATATTAGCAGAAAAAAGTCAAAAAGAAAAAGACAAAAACCAAATGGTTTTAAAATATATGGGATATAGGAAAAAAATAAACAAAAGCCATGAAGAAAGGTCAAAACAAACTGACCACCAAACTGAAGCACACAACTTGGGGCGGGTGGGGAGGGGGAAGGGGGGGAATGGTGGGGAGGTTGGGGAGGGTGAATCCCTGAGATTACAAAGATGTGAAATTTATATATAAATAAATTTTTTAAAAAAGAAAACCTTCCTTCTACAAATAAATTATTAAATAAAATGCTATCTGTACAGAGGGATAAAGCTATGGCAGATAACCAATGAAAGCAGGCTGGCTCCTCACAGACCAGTCTGTCAGTACTTCAGGCTACTGCAGGGTTCCTGATGAGCAAGGGCTCACTGGAGGAGCCTGAATTCACTGAACACCCCGACCAAATGATTGAGCAGGACTAGTTTAACCTCACCATAGCAATCCCATCCTCTGAGGGTAACTGATCTGGGGCAAGCAGTCAGAGCCAAGAGGCATGAGAGACAGTGAGGGTCCTAGAAAAGCTTTTCTTGTTCCAAAAGAGAAACCCAAGAAATAGGGTACATTCTTGCCCTGAATGTAATACCTAGTACCAAACAGCCAGCCTGCTATCATAAGGCAATAACATAAACTCCAGACAATGGGATTATTAAGCACATAGGTCCTTAAACCCTTGAACTCCTAGTTCTCATAACAAGCCCTGTCAAGTACACCAGATTATGATGATGAGGTGACTCTGGAAGAGGTCACTCTCCAGTGGGCAGTGGAGACAGCTTCAAGACAGGGTTGACCCAATAGCTATCGTCATAGGACTGAGGACTGTGACTTTCAGCTCCATCTCCAGCCTATAGGGAGGGGAAAAGGGCTAAAGGTTGAGTCACTCACCAACAGGCAATGATCTAACCAAGCACAACTATTTAAAAAAAAAAAAAAAAAAATCCCAAACAAAGGAGCTTGGAGAGGTTCCAGACTGGAAGCACATGTGAATGCTGAGAAAGTAGTACACCCAGAGAGGACATAAAAGTTTTACTTTCCCCCATATTCTATCTGTTACATTGCTTCCACCTGGCTGTTCTTTAGTTGTGCCCTTGTAATAAACAGTGAGAGAATAATATAAGCACTTTTCTGAGCTCCGTGAGTTATTCTAGCTAATTATCAAGCCTAAGTGGTGATGGGGTCAGAAGGCAGATGACCTGTCCTGGCAGTTGACAGCTCTGAAGCAGGGTTTTTGCTGGCATCTGCAAGGCCATCTGTGTCAGACAGAACTCAGTAGATTCTAACTAACATAACAGTAGTGGCAGAGAGCTGAAGACTTGGTGTTCGAAAAGACACAATGGATTTGGTGTCAAGAGGAAAAGCATTAATATCAGGACTAAATGAGGTCACAGTTGCCTACCTCTGGACTGCCTGATAGGCAAGGAAACACTTTTTTCACTGCTAAAGCCAAGGTGAGGTTTTTCTGTTATTTGCAGCTAAAGTTGTCCTGCCTATTCTGTTATTCTCTGTGGACATTCCTGGCAAGCACAAGTCTACACATACAAACACATATACACATAGACACAGAGGCTTTTACCTTAGGATGCAGTTTTTACACCATCAAGGGCATACAATATAAACCACAATAATATAAAAATGCTCCTGCCCAGGCACATACATAGCCTTTCTCAGAGCTGCTCAGGCCAGCAGACACCCTGCAGTGATTTCTATGTCTTTGGGATAACAGCATCCTACTACCCTAATAAGTCTCACTGCAACAGGGAAGAAACAAGGGGGTAAGCTGCACCCTCCAGTCCCTTTCTACCAAGGCAGACAAAAGAAGAAGTACAGCAATTCCCACATCGGGATATACATACTGGGCAAAAGCTTTCCCAGCAAGAGGCATCCCCCTGACCTCCTGGGTACCAGGCCTACCTGCTGGTGATGGAGCTGTTCCTGTCCTTCAAAGCAAGCTCTCTCTGCTGCAACTCAACAACAAATCTGGATAGGTCTTCCGGCGTCCTGTGGGATCAAGAACAAACACTCAGCACCACTGTTCTCCAGAGTGGTTCTACACACGAAATGGAGGCCAAAGCCCTGTAAGCAGCTGATGACTCACAGAATGGGGATGAGTTGAGTCCAGGGTACCATGCCCAGGGTAGCATGATATATATCATCACCATCTGGGATCAAACCAAAGCCCACCACTGGCTCCATCACAGCAGGAACTGTCTTTCTTTAAACCTTAGTTTAGTTTACCTGTAAAAACTGAGTTGATTCTAACAACCAGCCTCAAAACATAGAGGAAATGTTTTAAAAGAATATGCAAAAACTAAATAAATAAAATAATAGCGAAGCACCAAAGACCCAGCACATAGGAGGAGTTCAGCATGTGACAGTTTCCTTTCCAAGCTTCTCCTTTAAAACCCACATGTTGTAGCAGCAGCAGCAGCAGCAGCAGCAGCGCAGATGCCTATGTGTCATGCTTTAGAATTTTCGAAATTACTCCAGATTAACTATCACAGTTAAGGCTCAGAGCAGTCCTGGTTTTGTCACTTTCATTTTACAAATGAGGATATTCAAAAAAGAAACTACATACTAGTTTAGCGTGCAGTCTGCTAATGAGCTATGCTGAACCTCCATCTAAGCTCCATCTTCTTAACTCCACGTTAACTCAGGAAAACTGAGAGGCTCGATTTCCAGTATTGGGTCCACATTTCCAGAACACAGCCCAGGTGCCAGGTTGAAGCGCTCCCCAATGTGTATTGGCCAAGTAGTATGCAAGCACAGAAACTGAGAACTGTGCATGTGAAGACACAGGGGCCAATACTATATAAGGGGACCTTGAGGGAAGAGCCCAGGCAACAAAGAAAGATCCACCTTCCTCCCAACAGCTGCAGGGCTGTGACCAAAGCTATTCTTCAAGACAGCTCTCTGGTATGGGAACCCCAAACAAAACCACAAAGTGAACAGCTACTAGTAACCAGGTACTGAAAGAACTCTTCACAGTCTTCAGCCTAGAAAAACTCTGAGAGCCCATCCTGCTGAAGTCTTCAGTCCCTGCAGCAACCTAGGATACCTCACAGAAACTTGCCTAAAACAAAATACAGATTTCAGACAAAATGTCACTTCCTCCAAGAGATTTCTCCATCAAGCCCCCAATTCATTCCCATGCATCAAGATTACTTGTAGTTGTTGTAGAGTCTCTCAAGTGTCTGCCACCCCAGAACACAAGCTCCCAAGAGATCAGCCTGGTCAGCACTGTTGCTGATGGCCCAGCACAGAGCAGGACCTCTGCAGGCTATGCTCTTCCAGAAACAGTGCCAGACACCTCAGAGAGGCCCCTTCCTGCCTAATCGATGAAAAATTCCCTTACTGAACATTTTTCGAGGATGTGTTCTCAATGTATAAGGAATCACCAAGCCTGGAGTAGAGATTTCTATTCCCACTCCTCCCAAATATAAGCCAGTCTCCACATTAGCAAATGCTTTTACTGAAAAGATATTTATCAGCATTAGACCTTTGGGGGGGGGGGAGACCTTTGAGGAACTGAAGTAGGGGAGTGGGAAGAGAAGAGAGCTGAACCAGCTCCAAATGTCAATTCCCAGTCTTTTCAGAGCTTCTTAAAGTTTTCCACTCTTTGAGAGTTAAAAATATTAAGAAACTAAGCAAAATATGTAAATCCTTTCAAGCAAAAAGATAATTTTTTTCTGAAACATTTAAAAGAGATATTTTAAGTTGTTTTGCATTTTTCTGTGTTACTTAGTCAAAGGGGTATGTAAACTATTGCTAAATCAATGGGATTTATCAATGTATCTTGGGATTTATCAATGTATACAATGGGAACCATCTATCTCAAACAGAAAAAACACGTGTGTCCACATCCACACTGCTCTCTAATCCCTGCAGGTCCCACATCAGTCAGTGCTTCCTGGGAAAAGTAGAAGGGCACTGCAGAGGGTGCCACACCCCTTCAGGCTAGGTCTTGTCTCCTCAGACCTGAACATGGAGAGGCATTTGTCAGATGGGATTCTCACTAACTGTGATGCAGTTTTCTCTCACCAAGGGCAAGCTGCCTGCAATACCCTCCAAGTAGATGCCTTCCTGGAATCTGGACAGCAATCGCCATCAGGAGCACTCAATACCAATTTAGAAACACGATTCTTGCCCTGAGGTACAAATTAGCCCCGCAAAGCTGGGAGTTAGAGCAATACAGTGGAGAGCCAGGCTCACTGTTAAGCAGGGCTCTTCAATTTCCTTTGAAGTAAAGATAATTAGAAATGTAACAATTTAATAATGAGGGAGAAAATTGGGAACAGTTCAAATGAAGAGAAAAATGAACTTAATAAGTTGTCTTTCTGAAAGGCTCTACTCCCACTGATGGCATCTGTGTCTCCTTGTGACACCCCTCAGCCAATGTAAACATCAGGCTGTGACACTGTCCCATCTCACATGGGGTCTCACCGAGGAAGGTCCAAGTCTCACACATCTTCAGTTTAATGCTTCACATAAGGTCTGAAGACACCCTGGAACACTATGGAGCTTCTGAGTGGCCATTTCAACAAAGCATCAAGGGGTTGGGCTCCATGTTCAAATAAACTAAGCAGGAAACTAGCTTTCCTGTACCTGCTCTTTACCTTTTCTCCCCTCACAAAGTGAGACAAGTCATGCAAATCATGTATCCTGAGGGGCAGCACCTCTGTGCCAAGGTCATCTGTGTCTGCACCTCCCCTCATAGAGTGGGCAGAGGACCACCTTCACAGCAGGCAAAGGGGTTGTAACGGATCCACCAAAGCACAGTCTATACACCTTTCCACAACTTACATACTACCAAAGAAAGGACACTCAGACAAGTTGCTTTGTGCCACACCCCCCAGACCCCCAACCTCCAATGCCAGGAACCACTGTCCAGGTACACCATCCTCTTACCACAGGAAGGACTTGAAGCTGCAGAGCTTGTATTCCCATATATCCAGTTTCAGAAGACTGAAGGGCACGGGCAGACATCTATATCCTGCTCTTAGTTGGATGTTGCCCCAGAAGCTGCCAGAGAGCCTACAGCAACTGCACCAACCTGCCTGCATGAACTCACAAACTGAATACCTATTCTGGTGGAATGAAGACTCAGAAGTCCTAGTCAAATTTCCAGCTAGTTGTTAGGTTTCAACTTCTCTTAAGAACATAAAGCATAGTAAGCTAGATGACAACACTCAAGAATTTCACATTAAGGCACTCAGAGTCAGAGGAAAGTCAGGGCTATCTATAAAGGGAAAAGATATGCCGATTAGAGAGGAACCTGGATACAGTCACAGTGCAAATGATCCTGGCAATCAGCAGCGCAGCAGGGCTCATTCAGGCTTATTTCCAACCCTAAGAGCAGGCAGATCACAGGGTCATACACCACAGTCCTCGCACAACCATTAACCACACAGGAACAGCAGACAGACACTTAAAACTTTAATTATGGTACATGGTTCAATCCCATTTTCAGAGTCCAGGAAACAAGGACCAGACCCAGGTGTCAGTGAGAGTGATGTGTACTACACCAAGATGTAAATGAGAAACACACCTTTCAATTAAGAGGCATTACTAATCAATACATTAAATATGGACTCTTACACAGCCTAGCTCTGCAGTGCTGATCAAGGGAGCTTGTGTTGACAGAGTGATATGTGTACTTTAGGGAGAATCTGAATGCACTCAAGTCAATGGCTTCAGACACTGCACCTGAGGAAAGACAACAGAGGTGGGTTTGGAAGCTCTGAATATTAACATAGGAGTGAGCCAAGAACAGGGAGGTGGAGACAGAATAGGGAGATGCCCCGGCTGCATGTGAATATTCCTTCCCAGGGCCTGGAGCATATGTTAACAGATCACTACAAAAACATACCCTCAGAAACAGAAGCAGGCAATGATGAGGGTCTGATTCTACTTTTAGCTGGTTTCCTGGGGCACAGATGAGTAGGTAAATGGGCAATAAAGAAAGTGCTCACAGGTGAATTGTGCCATTCCCCAGGTCTCAGGAGATGGGAGCATGCCCAAATAGGCAGTGGATTCTATGACAAGTCAAGTCACTTCTGGGCCACTGTCCTGCCTCCACTGTGCCTCCACTGTCCAGAAGAGAAGGGCAGGGCTGCCCAGGAGGGACAGAGTGAACGAAAGAAACCAAAGGGTTGAGACCCTTCAACCCAGCAGCTGTATTTCCACAAACACATCAAGGAAGCAGCCAAGGATGCTAAGGAGGCGCTGTGGCATTGCTTTTCTCAAGGCAGTAAAAAACTACACACACCATAAAATTTATCATCTTTTTGCAGCTTGTATACCATCATTTTTAGAGATACAATTCAGGTGCACTAATACATTCACAAAGTTTTGCAGCCATCACTACCACCCATCCACAGAACTCATATTGTAAAACTAAAATTCTGTCCTCATTAAACACTAATTTCAATTCCTCTCCCCTAAACCCTAGCAACCAACATCTACTTTTAGTCTCAATGAACTTCACTATCAGGAACTTCGTGTAAGTGGAACCATACATTTCTCTTATTGCGACTGTCTTCTTTTCCTTAACATATGTGGCACCATCCAAATCCTCCTCCAGAAGCACTCCCTCCACTCCGATGAGCCGGGTAAATCAGGTCATCATGCAGGTACACAAGGGTAGAGTTCAAGTGCAAAGGGTCTGATTCTATTTACATACCTAGATTGCAGTTACAACTTATTTTTAGGTACCAAGAAGAACAGAACATAATCTAGAAAAAGTCACCCTAAATTGACCTTAAAGGGTACCAAGGTCAAAGCTAACTGGCACTGACAAGGAGATTTTTCATGTGCATTATTTGCATTTCTTTGATAAGAATTCATATACCCACATGTACACATGAAAACACAGAGCAAATTAGAACACCCCTTACTTCCCAAACATGGATGCAAACAGCATGCTAACGGTATGAAATGCTGCTGGAAGACACGGCTGAAGAAGCAAAAAAGCAGACAGAAGGTAAGGTCCTTCCATTGTTTTTCCAGCACCATGAGCCCACAGCACATAGAACTTGGGCAGGGGGCATCTGGACAAGGATAGGGGATAAAACAGGAGATCTGGATTCAGAAATCAGGACTTTATTGTGTGGGAACAGAGCCAGTACCATACACTGTCCCGCTGTCATGAGTTGCAAGTGAGAACAGAGGAAAGTTCTTGAAGAGCTGCTGAATCATGAAGGATTATTAAACAATTGTAGCCTTCACCACACATCAAATCAAAGACCAGAGGCCCAAGTGTCTCCAGCCGGCAGGAAGAGTGTTTATTTCTCAGAACCCTCCTGACCTGTTATGTGGTTAGAGCTGCTCATAGATGCTCCCCAAGGGTGCTTTGGGGATTAGCTAAATGCTTGTAACTAGAAGGAGCCGTGCCAAGTATCATTATGGCCTAAAAATAACACAGGAGCACTCCGACAGGAAGATCAATCTGTTCTAGAACTTCCGCTCCACAAACTCAAAGTGGAAAACATTCAGAGGGCCTGAGAATCTGCCACCTCAGAGCTGACAGGGAAGTGACAGTTCCAACTGCAACCCAAGCTGCAACATCTCAGCTTCAAACTCTGGCTTCAACTATGAAGCCTTTAAATCTAACTGCTGGGCTTTAAGGGGGTGGTAGTGAGGGGTGGAAGTTCAATCTGCAGCTGAATTTTGACTCAAATTCAGCTGTGTACAGAATAGTGGGGGTTTGAGGAGTCAAGCCACTGGCTTATTTTCAAGGTAAAAGTAGTTCAGCCCCAGCAGCAGCTATTTTGAGGTCCTAATAGCAGATGTCATGGCTTCTGGTGACACCCAAAGTACCAGTTTCAATGAGTCTCTAAGATTTGAGGTACAGAGAACTCCAATTTTTAAAATGAATGAAATAGCAACAACCACAAAACTAATTAACAAACAAGAAAACCTCAAGTTCTGTCAAGGAGTTATTTTCCTGAAGAACAGAAGCTAACAAAGCTGAAAGTCACAGTGTAGGGTGAGGTTTAGCCAGAGGGCTCTCAGGAAAGGGGGCATAATCCAGGCTGGGTGGGCCTCCCCTGAAGGGCTTGTTTCTGCAAAAGTATGCAAAACCAGGGACAGTAGACACCAGAAAGCACACTCAGGGCTAACACCCAAAAGGACAGTAGGCAACTCACACCGCAAAGTCACAGGGTGACAGGTTTTCTTGATAATGTGACTGAGCTGCGTGGGAGGGCTGAGCTGGGGGGAATTCATATCCAGAAGAACTGACCTGAGATGAAGTCTAGTATGTGTCAAAAATGGGGAGAGCACCTATTATTTTCTTGAAAAGCAAGGATGAATCCTGGTGGCTATGCCTGCCACACCCACTTCTGAGACCAGTGAGTGGGAATCAGGCCTCAGAAAAGGAAAAGCTGGAGACCACTGACTGGTCCTGAGGCCAGAATTTCAGGAGACTTAAAAATTCATCAGTCCCTCTGGTGAACCAAGTTTGGGCCATTCCATTAAATCTTGGCCACACAGCAGACAACACCTCTTCATGCATCTTCTAAGTTGTCCACTTCCCAAATGGACAGAGAACAGTCACTCTTCCCTTGGAAAGGCAGTCAGTGGAGGCCCCAACTCAGATGCAGTTCCCATACCTCTCTCCAACACCAAGCACACAGTACCCTATTTCTCATTCTCATTACTATCAGTGAGGACTCAGAAGGCAATAAGGGTCTATCGCCTCACTACACAGTGCCTAGCAGAGAGGTGCCAATTCATGGTCCCAGAAAAGTGAATTACCGCACACTTCAGTGGGTCATCCCTTTATCCTGAGATGCAATATGTTAGATCCCTCCCTACTTTCCCATCAAGAGAGGCTCGCAGGCATATTCATGCTGTCCACCATTCCAGAAAACCCCATCCCCAAGACACTACCTTCCTCCTCAGATCTCCTCTACCAACTACACTGCTTGAAAAACTGTTTATAATCACTGTCACCAAATCTGTCCTCATTCCTCAGAAACTTCTCCAGTCAGAATTAGGCTTTTGACCTCCATGAAAATCACTGGTAAAGGTCAGCGCTCCCATCTGGTTTGCAAACCCCACCAGCCCAGTCTTGGCGCTGCATAATGGGCCCCCTGGTAGCAGCTGACAGTGAGGGCCACTTCTCTGCATCATGGTCTCTCTCAGGACATCAGCCCATCCTGGCTCTATACCACTCCACTGTTACTCTCCTCACCCTTCTCAATCCTCTTCACCAGCCTCTCAACACTGGGGCACCCCGGGCTATAGTCCTTAGCCCCTAACCCCTGCTCCCAAGACATCTCCTGTGCTATACTGGAAACCATGGCTTTAAAACTCTGGATGTCAGAACCTTAGTTTGAGTCTTTTATGGCCTATGGTTTATCTGAGGATGCACTCCATCCACATCCCTGACCTTCCTTCTTTTCTGAACCTGCCCCTCCTAGACTTCCCCCACCTCATGAACTGCAATTGCTATTATCCTGT
Source organism: Uropsilus gracilis (assembly GCA_004024945.1). Classification (NCBI taxonomy): domain Eukaryota; kingdom Metazoa; phylum Chordata; class Mammalia; order Eulipotyphla; family Talpidae; genus Uropsilus; species Uropsilus gracilis. The sequence goes on from PVHY01000243.1 coordinate 266,345, forward strand.
CAGTCACCAGGTCAAAAACTATGAACCCTAAAGTTTTTTTCATACCCACTTCTTATCCTTCAACAAATCCTATCAGATATATTTAAAAACAAAACAACAACAACAACAAAAAAAAAAAAAACTACTCCAAACATGACCATCATAACCCAGGGTCCCCATCTTTCACCAAAACCCCCACAATGGCTTGCAATCACCCCTTGATTTCATATACTTGCCTTCCCAGCTTCTGTCTGCCATATGGTAACCACATCAATTACTTCAAAATGTAATCAGGGCACATGCCTCTGCTGTCTAAACTCTCTGCTGCACCCACACAATGCCAAGTCAAAGTCGCTCCCAGAGCCGATGGAGCCCAAAGTCTGGCCCACAGCTCCCTCAATGAACTCGATCACATTGCCAACTCTGGGCTTTTTGTACACTCCACTTCTAGAACACTTTTCCACTGACAGCTAAATGGTTTGCTCACTTATCAAATCTTTGAAGTATCTGCTCTAATGTCACTTGTGTTCTCTTTTAGGATTGCCCCAACCAGGCAATTTAAAATTTTAAACCCTAACTCTTCCTCACCTAAACCCTACTTGCTTCCATAGAATGTGTCACCCTCTAAAGATGCCACACATACTACCTAGTTATTTGTTTGACTTTCTCTTTCAATTAGAGTATAAGCTCCATTTTAAAAAAGGTAGTGTTTTTTTTTCTTTTTTTTTTTTCCACTGGCCATGAAGCTAGAATAAGGTCTGGCACGATAGTCTTTGAATAACTATGAATTTGAATAACTACGAATAAATTTGAATTAATATGTTATCACTTAACCATGGGACTATGTTCTGAGCTGTGTCACTAGGTGAGTTCCTTATTCAAACATCAGAGTACAATTACACAAACCTAGATAGATACCTACTACATTATAGGTTATATGGTATACTCCTTGGGACCACAGAGGTGTTAAGCAATGTTCAGCAATGCATGACTACAAGAGTTGAATGTACAAAAAAGATGATGTCATTGCAGAACAAAAACTATCCAACTAAATTCTACCAAAGTTTGAACTCAGACCACTGGGTTAGACAATAAATACGTGTGTGCATATTTCTACCCACTATCTCCAATATACAGATCTGAGGAATAAACACAAAGGAAAGGTAAAAATACCCACAAAATGAACAATGACATATATATATATATGAAAATATATATATATATGAAAATGTGGGGGCAGTCCTCTACGATTATTGCTAAAAGAATAAAATACAAGCAACAGAATGAGTACACTATGCCACCATTTGTAATAAAAGAAATTGAAAATAAATAAGCATAACTACAGTAATTTATATATGCATTTTTAAAATGTCCAGAGAGATAAACACAATTAATTACAGTAGCTTCCTACTAGAGATGGTGAAAACTGGGCAGAAGATTTATCACTATGTACCTTTTTTGAAAGTTTTAATATTGTAATTGCTAAGAGGAGAGAGGAGAGTAGTTGAACCAACCACCTGGGGAACCAACCACCTGGGGAAGACTGTTCCCAGCAGGGAACATCTCCACTGTGGCTGGGAATTGGGCTCCCAACTCAAGATACTCGAACTACATGGCACAGAAGCAGCACCATGACAGATACCAGAAAGGAGCCTAGAGAACCACACCACACACCTGCCCTACAAGAGGTTCCTGACATACTGGGTCTGACTACCTACCTCAATTACTCTTGGAGATCTGGTCTTTTGTGATCCAAGAGTACAGGTCCTCACCCAAAAGACCAGTGGGCCAACCCAAACATGAACCAATGAGCAGCAGGAGGAGTTAGAGTGACCAGAAGTGGAGAGAGAGAAATAGGGAAGTAGGAAGGGGGATAGGGATATCATATGGAAAGAAAGGCCATACCTAAAGGGAACAGTAACCATACAAATATGTCCAGTGTTATATGAAAGTGTTAAAAAAATAAATAATAAGATGGAAAATATCTTAGAAAAAAAGTTTTAATATTGTAACAAGAAAATACCTATTCAAAAATAGTTTTTAAGTTGAGCAATGTTAACTTACACTGTAGAATCAGATTATCATACAAAAATACTTTTTAAAAGAAAACTATTCCATGATGAATTAATGCACAAAAATCTAATTAAAACCATTTATAATAAAACAAATATACATTATTTCTAAACTAAGATAGAATAAAAAATATTTGCACTATAAGTAGAACAGCAATATATTAATAAAAGGTTTCCTATCCAAAATAACTAAAGATTGATGACTGACTGATCCCAAAAATTGGCAGAAGGAATGAAATAATTGGTAGTCAGACCTTAAACATTTTCTAGTTTAATTTTAACATGTTTAACCTAAATATTTTTCACTTACAATATTATAAACAACATTCGCTAAGTTCCAAACTTTTCCTTTGTATACGTATACACTAATTTGAGTTTCATCTTGAATTTTTGTAAAGACACAGCTTAAAATGCATAATTCTAGCATTATTACTTTAGAAGAGACACCAGCAATCATCCTGAACTTTACAGCTTCTTTAAAATCTTTACAGTCTATTGGTTTTATTCAACAGTAAATTTTTAGCAATTTTCCTTTGAGACCTTCCAAAACATTCTATTGTTTTCACAGAAACATTACTTCCTTCACACATTTATTTTTCATCAGTTTCCATAATATTTAATTAAATTATGCTATTACAGTAACATGCACAACTGACAGAGCAGACATGTTTCATATGGACCAGCATGAACTCCCAGGAGTGAGAACTAGTGAGGAAAACACTCACAACTGTTAACAAGTTCTGGAATGGTTAACACCAACATATAGGAGTTTGGTTTTGAAGATAGGAAGCATAATGGGACAGAATAGGGAGGGCCCACAAATTTTTTAATGAACTGTTCTTTTTCTTAACTTAAAGATGGGTATAGAGGGGATGCATATTTTAAAGACATTCTTTTCCATGTATAATACATTTCAAAAATTTTTTAAAAGAAAGAACAGACTACATTCCAAGCATCTGCTGTGCTGAGGAATCTAACAGAATATTTCAGAGTAAGAATGAGCACAGACCAAGTCAGAGAAGCAAGTAGGTGGACATCTACTTCCCATTACAATCAGACACACAGCATTGCACTAATCCACACAGCAGGAAAAACAGAATGAGGAGTAGGCAAGTGATTTGCAAAAAGCGGGCTCTGCAAACTCTCAAACACAAAGAGGTGACAGCAGGCAGTTTAACACTTCAGATATGTAGTCAGAATACTCAAATTCTAACTCCATTCACCAAAAGTTATATAACCCCTGAGAATCAGTTAACCTCTGCAAGCTTCAATTCCCACATCAGGAAAATAGATATACTAATAGTATTTACAAAGTGGGTCATCATGAGAATGTTGCATAAAAAGGATGCCGCAAATAAGTGGTGAATAAGTGGCTATCACTGTAATGGTGTTATACTATAATTATGACTTACAGGCAATACAATAGCCAAACAATAACTGGATGCAATTAGGAAGCAAAGTGACAGTTACTAGTTACTAGCATGAATTTATTAAGAATGAGATTTATATTAACATTTCCATTTTTGATTCAGTTACTTGTACAATGAGTTGCTATATAAACTTATGGTATATTATGAAAAAATAAAAATTATCCTCCGCCCCATTCCATAGGAGACATGAAGTGATTCCAAATATATTCAGGCATTGTGCCAAAATGTGTGAATTAACAGAAGTGACCAGAGTACCTAAGAACATTATATAACAAGGCTGGGCATGGTGGCTCATGCCTGTAAGCTTCAGCCTATGAAGTGGCCGGGGCTAGGTATCGCGGTTCAAGTCCCTCCTGGGGCCCGTAGCGAGACCTAGTTCCAAAAAATAGCTGGACGTGGTGGTGCACGCCTGTAGTCCCAGCTACCTGGGAAGCTGAGGCTGGGGATCACTTGAGTCTGTGGTATCCCGGGCAATGTGAGCCTGCAGTTCCACGGGCAAAAATAGCGAGACCTAGTCTCAAAAAAAAAGAAGAACATCATATAACAAATTCTGCTCTGGAATATGCCAGCGTCAAGTTCTGTGTCAGCACTAAGTCCTTTCTAGTATATGAACTCAGGCAAAAGAGCATGCCTAACTGTAGAGCTACTGCAACAAGGACACCACCATTATCTGGGAACACTTGTGTCTTGTTGAAATCTCCAGGATAAAGTCTGATGTCATGATCTTATCCAAACACTGACCAATCACTGGGCATCAATGGATACAAGTCTGTCCATTTCTAGATCAGAAAGCAGATATGTTAAATGATAGAATCAGAATCTAAAATCATACTGAAAAACAGCAAGGATATGTGGGTTTCAGGAAAAACATAAACCCCTTAGAGTTGAACCCAAAAAACCAGCTGCACAAGTACATGGGGGGTGGGGGTGGGGGGAATGGAGAGAGAAGTTGCTGCACTGTAGGACCTGTAGAAAGACATAAGAAGTCTTGTTTCAGTCTTGCTGATTCATTCAAGAATCTTAACTAAATACCTACTATTATGCCGGCCCTGCTCCAGGCTCCGAGGAGAAAGGTGAAGCCCTGGGGTTTATCCATATTTTAGGAAAGAGTTGTTACAACAAAACCTAACATTTGTTACCAGAACAAAGTAAGCCAATTAGACAAATTAGGCAGAATGAAGAGACAGAGGGTGAGACAAGTGAGGCTGAGAGAAAAGGGTGAACATCTTAAGTTGGTGAAGGGCAGAGAGGAAGAAGTAGGGAGTTGGGGAGAAGTCAGAACAAAAGAGATACCCAATGGGTAATGAACCCACATCCATCCTTGAAAAAGGAAATGGCTTGTAGACTGGGTGGCCAGGCATCTCCAGTTAGGTTAGGGCCTGTAGCGACAGAGCCATGGCTGGCATCATTTGTGGTACAGTCTCAATCATGGAAGACCTACACTGTAGCTGGAATACTCTGTATTTCTCTGAGGAAAAGGAAGTCCTGGGGTTCACACCACATCATCCGTCAGGACGGTTGGGGTCACGAGGTCTCCCTAAAAGATTGATACACAACCCAAAAGTTCCCTTACATTTAGATGTCCATCAAGATGGCCACATCAGCAAGCTGTCCTGGCAGAGATCAACAGCAAGGGCCACACCAACCATGCCATTAAGGCACCTGGATCCTGCAGGTCACTAAGACCAGTCCATGATCTGTGGCTCTTTCACCAGGAACTGACCTCCCACTTCAGCCTAATGAAGTCCAGACCTCACCAAGCTGTCCACAAGCTAGGGATGAGGCTTAACTGCTTCCGAGAAATGAATACATGGGTCCCCAGACACATGTAAATAAAATGAAGAAATTTCAAATGTACAGTTGCTGCCTTCAAATTCTTTCTCCCAGCTCAGGAAGGATTAAAAGGACTTCAAAGCAGCCTGGGTTCCAATTAAGCCAGTGTGACCACCCCAGGGATGCTAGAATATTCCTCTGATTAACAAGAGGCGCTCTTTGAACTGTTTGAGCTAAAAAAAGCTCTTAGAACCTTTCAAACAAATGCCATAATTTTCTCTCCCTGTTCCCCCACTCTTTGGAAAAAGTTGATCTTTTGAATGCTTTAAGCATTCAGAAAGGTGGCTAGATAATGGCTCCAAACACTTCAGCCAGGAGCTCAGTACAGAGGAAGGGAAGAGAGGGCTTGGGATGCAGTTGGACACCAGCCAGCTGGCTTCCAGGAGGTGACAGGGTACTGCCAGCCTGAGTGTACAACAGGAGCACGCCCACAGAGTAGTGATACCAAGGCAGCTGAACGGGATATTAGTCTGGGCAAAAAAACATTGGTAGCAGCTGAGGGGCCCTCTGCCAACTTCACATGTCCATCATCCAGCCCCAGGTGGTCCAGCAATGAGGACCCTGACACAGAGCACCCCAAGATCTGCTGGCCCCCAAGTCAGCAACTTGTACACTGGAACAGTCATATCCCCTCACACTGCACTTGTCCTAAAACTAATCTGGGATTGTGGGAGACAGAGTTTGATCAGCAGGGCAGGCTGTGCCCTCATTTGACCAAGGAAGCAATTGCAGATCACACAGTCAATATGACCCAGGAAGACCTCTGAAGTTCACAACATAAAACCACCCCCCTATGAACACATGGAACCCCAAGACACACCACGAGTATGTTTCATTTCCACAGCAATCTTCTTGCTGACTCCAGAGATGTTAGATTATCACTTCTGGTCGGTTCATTTTTGACCATTTTTGACCATGACTATTAAAGTTCAAGTTCAGAAAAACCCTCCCATAATAACTCAGCACTCCACTATTGTCTCCCCTACTCACCTAGCTTATCTACAAGGATTTCTTTTAGGAGTGAACAGAGCAAAGTATAGCAGATTAAAAATCAAGCCAGTAGGCTTCCAGGAAAACAATCAAAGACAATGTTAAACAAAGAATTGTTTGGCTGCAGTAACTCAGAAAAGAGACCATCATTAATGAGCTGCTTCCTGAACTTGCTGAGCAATATGGGGAAAAGGTTTCAAAACTCTGAAAAAGCAGCAGGCATCTCACCAGTCTGTGCTGCACTACCAGGTGGGACCCCAGCCAGCTGTGTAGCCCTGGGGAGGTTACATGATCTTTCTGAACTTCAGTTTATCTATCCTTAAATGAGAAGAAGGAACTAGAGGAACAGACGCTCCCCTTCTGATCAAGAATTCTGTCTCCAAAAACAATCTTCTAAGAATATCTTCCCCGTAATGGTATATAGACAATACAGGGCAAGTCGGATGAGGCAAGTGGGGCTGGCTGCACACTCGCATAACCCACACTCTGGCCACTCGGCAAAAGAGACAAACTAGGCCTTCAGATGACTATGAATGGAAGATCATGGTGGCCCCCAAAACACTCAGTCTGAGTTTCTTCCCATGCTCGGCAGCTTGGCCAGATCAGGGGCTGTATGTTCCAGGGGAACCCCTGCTGTCTAAAGATGAGGAAATCAAAAAAGCTCCACAAAGCATTTTTACAACTTCATTTACTGAACAGTCACCTCGTGCCAGGTACCAGGTGTCCTGTGAGCATTATTGTTTGTAATTCCTGCAGCTGGAGATAGAGGTTCTGAGTTGCCAACGATGTGGCAGTTGAGCTGTGTGAGAACAAAACCACATCATCACTCATCTCAACTTCCTCTGACTCTGGGGCCAGACTGGACCAAGCAGACAGTCTTGTTGCAATCCTGCTGCAGTCATTCACCAGTTGGGTGTCCTCAAGGTAGCTGCTACCCTCTCACCTTCCCTGCCTTCATTTCCTCACTCACAAAGTATATTTGACAAGTGTCTAGCACCTCAAAAACTGTAGGACCCAACACATCAAGTGTCCTTCAATAGCTACACCAGCACATGGCAGGGTTCACAAAGAGTGACTACTGTCCTCACTGACCTCGTAACTCTAGATGATGATAGGTCCCAAGTGACAGACAAGCAAGGGAAGCCTCAGAGCAGTGACACAACTTATACAAGGTCATTCCATTAGGAAGCCACAGCTGAACTCTAAAGGTGACACGGAGATTAATTTTCTTCCTGGTCTGGCCCTGTATCCTGCAAAGGGTCTCAGGGCCTATTAGTGGGAAATCAGTCTCAGAGTTCAAGTCTATGGAGAACACTCACACCCTTGGAGAAAAAAATTTCTCTGGAATGAGCCACAAACACTGCCTGAATCATGTGCTTCCCAAAATAGAAAGTGCGAGGACCCTCCCAGACTAAAACAGGAAGGCTATCCACAGTTGTGGACAAAGCACAAAGCAGCTGCTCCCCGCCTCAGCTCACATTCCCAGCAACTTCCACAACACTTGTGAGCAGTCTAGCAGGCAGCAGACAGGTTCTACAAAATCAAGATATTACTTGTCTAAAGCCCCATAAACATTTCCTGAGGTTGGTTAGAGGTTGGTTGCTAGACACTGTGGTCAGGGTACATGGACACCCTAGAACAGCAGCCACCTCTGTGAGTTGGGCCTGAACACACATCTCTGGCTAAAACTACGGCAGCTGCCAGCATGCTACAGACATACTCAGAGGCTATCCTTTCCCCTGTTTTCAAAATGCTTTTTCAATATGACAAAAAATGTGAACAGGTGAAAAAAACTACAGTGTTTGCTGTGGAAAATACAGCCCTCTGCCCTTCTATTCTGTCTCCTGCATCCTCTGCCCAAGAGCAAATACTCTAATTATTTGAGCCAATTATTTTGAAAAATACTCTCATTTCTCTGAATAACATGATTATATTGTTAATTTTCTTGAATTTTTCCATTTGTGGTATCATTTAAGGCTTCCTACAACAAACAACAAAGATTCAGGGCCTGCTTCTCCTGCCATTCTTTGCTCCACCCCTGCATGCTCTCCACCACTCTAACTGCCAGTACAACTGACTTCTAACTCCAGTCCCATCAACATTCAGCTAGTACAGCGCATGACTATTAAACTGCACTCCTGTGGGCACTGAGAAAACCACCGTGGCACTTCCTATACTATTTGTGCTTTCCCTAAGGCCACAATAGAAGAGAGCTTTCATTTGTTTGTTCCCAAAATACTTATCACTAATTCACCCAGAACTCTTCAAACCCTCCAAATTTCCACTCAAGGTGTCCAAACACATCAAGTTGTCCGTCTTTCCCAGAGCCTGCCTCTAAGCTTCAAGAAAGACTCCAGATCCTCTGCCCTGGCACACAGCCCACCACTGCAATAGCCTTGTTCCCTATATCCATGTTCTTCCTCTTTCATCTGTTATTTTTTATTTGAAACAGAACACATTCTCCAACCACCTTCTAGAAAAGGATATGCGGGAGATACATTTTTGAGACTTTCCAAATCCTAAAATACCTGTAGCCTGCCTCCCACTGGACTGTTGGCTTGACTACTTAGAGAATTGGAAATTCTCCTCCAAACTGGTATGCATACTCACTGCTGGGTTCCAACCTCAATGAAGATGTATAAAGCTGTTCTGATCCCCAAGTTGTATGAAATCTGTCTTTAGATACTTATAGGATCAGTTAACATTCTAAAATATCACAGCAAGGTATGAGTAAGGGCACACTATAATCCACTCGACAGGTGGATACTCTCTGTCTGGAATAGAATATCTTCAGTTTTAGAAAAATGTTTTTGAATTTTTTCATTAAAATCTTCCTTCCATTTTTCAGTTTAGTCTTTCTCCTCTTTCTCTCTCCTCTCTCTCTCTCTCTCTCTCTCTCTGTGTGTGTGTGTGTGTGTGTGTGTGTGTGTGTGTGTGTCTCTGTCTCCGTCTCTGTCAATTCCTTTTATTTAAATAGGTGCACGCACATGGACTGATCCTCTGATTTTATTATATATTTGTTGTTCTTGTCATCTCTTCATTAATTGTTCTGGGAGATTTCTTCAACTTTACCAATCCTTACACTGACTTTGTTTTTCCATATCCACTCACACAGTTCTGCATGGTTTACTGCTTATTCTTCTCTTATAGAACCCTTTCCTTGTTTCAGGTTAAAAAATGTATACTCTTTACCACCACCACCTGCTGAAACAGACAGCCTCAAAATTATAAGAGATAAAAATGCTTTCAAAGATGTGAAGAAAAGGCAACATTATGCTTCTTCTAGGATTATAAACTGGTGAAGCCACTAGTTAAAAATAGAACTACCACACCATACCATTATCCAAAGGAAATGAAAACACTAAGTTGAAAAGATGTCTGCACCTCTGTGTTCACAGCATTATTTATTATTTATAAAAAGACATGGAAACAACCAAAGTGCTGATCAATGGATGCATGAATAAAGTCATGCTAAATAAATAAAAAGAAATTAATATTCAGTTGCATAAAGGAATGAAATCCTGCCATTTTGCAACAATATGGATGGGACTTGAGGCCATTATATTCAGTGAAATAAGTCAGAAAGAGAACATGAGGTACCATAGAGCTCACTTACATGGAATCTAAAAAAAACAAAATCCTGAACTCATAGACACAGAGATTGGACTAGTGGTTATGAAGCCGGGACCCAAAGATGAACCCAGTTCCAAATATGGGCATTGCAGACACCTGCATCTGAAAAACAGAGACTAAAACTAGCCTGAGGCCAGTTCCCCCCTTGGAGAGTAAAGTGGTTACTCTAAAAGTAACCAGGGAGACTGGGGTTATATAATGTAGGGTCCTGAGGTCAAAGTCCGGCGCAGAGGGAAAAG
>PVHY01000244.1:0-11695 GCA_004024945.1 Uropsilus gracilis
ACACCACCCACACTGCTTCTTACCTGCTTGCCCTCAAGGCATGTCTCATTCCAGCAACTTTCCTAATTGGTGCCCTTTTCCAGCAATGACCCCCAGTAACAGAAAGAGAATAGGATTTTTTAGTTTGTGTTACATTGACAGACTGTGTTCCTCTTTGTGGGAATTTGATTTGGGCTCTGTCACTTGGCTTACTGAGACCAAGCATTGTTTATTTTTATTTTTTTTCATTTTTATTTTTTTTATTTTTTTAAATTTATTTATTTATTTATTTATTTATTTATTTATTTATTTATTTTACCGGGATTCACCCCCCCACCCTCCCTGACCATTCTCCCTCTGTCCCGCCCCCCCACCCCGAGTTGTAACCATTTGGTGTCTGTCTTTATCTTTTTAACTTGTTTCTGCTAATGTGATTTCTTTTAGGTGTGTCCATGGTTTTTGTTTTTTTTTTGTGTGTGTGTGTGTGTGTTTTCATTTTTTTTTTTATTTTTTTGTTTGATTTTCCATATATCCGTCATATAAGTGAGACCATCCTGTACTTCTCTTTTTCTTTTTGGTAATTTAAGCAGCACTGCACTGTTTTAAGTATTCATCATTGAGAATCAACACATAGACATACTACATAAAATTTACTCAAAATATTAAAGGCAGGAAACCAGTTGAGTAAAACAGGAAAAAGGAGCCAATGGCATGATAAAGGAGAGAGGAGTATCTTCTTGAGAAGAAGAAATTATTACTAATCCTTTCAATAAGAACTACAATAAAAGGCCTAGGCACATCAGGGTGTTAGTGAACAACTTAAGTCTGCAGTTTGGAAACTTTCAGATAGACTGATTCTCTCTTCATATCCTCAAATTCCATAACTACTACTATTGCAGATCACAGGCTTTTTTTGAATCAATCACTGGAAACATGACTCTTGTCCCACAGACTCTTTGCCCAGTTCCCCCCCACACCCCCACTTCTCAGATTTCAGCTTAAAAGTCTCCAGGGGAACTTCATCTCTAGCCCTTTTATTTGCTAAGTGCTCCTCTGCCCTCATAACACTTTTCATTTATAACAATCCACATAATTTATATTTTCAGAAGAACTCATTTCCCAGCCACTATCAGCTTCTATAGATGTGGTGGCTCCTTCCTCTGTTTTCAAAGCCAGCAACTATGGGTTGAGTCCCTGAGATATGTCAACTCTAGGACTATTTGCATTCATATGCCTCCTAACTCTGTTCCTTCTGCTCCATCATCACCCACTTGTGGGACTCTATGAGGTCAAGTATATAATCCATATAGCTGTGCATACAACCAACTATATAATCCATAGAGCTATGCATATAATCCATTATGCAATCCATATTGATGCAATTATCCAATTAAACATTTCCTCATAGATTGAAAGCTCAAGAAGGACAGAGCTAGGACTTGCTTTTATTTATTCTCTTTCGAGCACAAAACACAAGGCATGGCACTGAAAGCAGCTCAACAACTATTTAATGAAAGAACTTTGCATAAACCAAGGGAATTTATTGCTCTGCATAAGGTAATGGGCAGTTTTGGCATCGACTTAAACACCAAGGCTATGAGAAATGATGAGCAATAATGGGAAGAACAGAAGTAGGTAAAGCAATTAATATTGGAGAATAGGTATTGACATCCTTTAAAAAAACTAGAATCAAACATTAAACTTATGAACATATAATAAAAAAAATGTTCTGGAATCTAAAAGAGGGATTTCAAGAAAACATCAGACTCCTCTTCATCTCCCTCAGAAAATGTTGGAACAGGGTTTCAACATCCAGCAGTGGTAAAAATGGAAGGGGTTATGGCACAAGTTTACTTCAGTCAAACTCTAATGCAAGGTGTCTAGATAAAATTGGGTTTTTTAATCTCTCAAGTCCACCCCTACCCCACCCCACTCTCTATTCTCCCTAGTTTATATAGATTGTGAACACAGGTCTTTCAAACATCAGTGTCTGCCTTTTCTAGGAAAGGAATAATATAATCCCCCTCCAAATGGTATTCAAAACTCTTCATATTTTAGCTTGTATTTTACTCTCTACATTTAACTTTACCCATTTCTCCTGAATATAGCCTACTTTTTGTATTAAAGTTCCCCCAAATTTAGCAGACTGCTATATAACCTTAAATCTTGACATGTCATTCTTCAAATGTTAAACATGTACCATATGAATACTTTCAAGCCATGTTCTATTCAGTTTTCAGATCAAGTTCAAAGGAAATGAGCATGCATCTTGAAATTTTCCCTAAAGAAAGCCAGTGGCATCAGTCTTTGGAGTTTATCCATTTTATTGTTAGGGTCACCACGTAATTTTACAATATTTCTATTAACCTGGTTAATGACATACTATGAGCTACTTGTAGGCACAAATGGGGAAGTAGCCACATCAATATTTCCCTACAATTTAACACAGTACATGATATATAATTCTTGCTTCATACGTAGTTGTTCAATTGAAAATTGACAAAAATTGTGTTTAAATATGTGCAACAAAATTAGTGACTTTAAGGGGGTATATCTAAGACAATATCACACCAAAAAAGGCAGAACTACACACCAATTCAAGAACTTATTAATAACAGTGGTCAAGTAATAGAAATGATGATTGCCTTAATAACATTGTCTTCCTTTCATAAGTTAGGGTGTAGTATTAAATCTCCTTAATGTGCAGGGATATAATATTGCAACACAAGCCCTTTCTTTACCATGCTATATTTTTTCAGTGCTCCAGGGAGTGATATATCCTATACAGTTTTTTCCAAGATGTCTTAAATAATGTTATTCAGTTCACCAGCTCATCCATACTTCATCACTGTAACAATACTTAAAACTTCTCTCAAAGTTTGTGTAAAGACCTTACACAGTGACAAATCAAAGTTTAGATTCAAAGATATTGTTCCCTCGAGACTCTGTAGAAATCTTCTATATAATGGCACCCTATTCACCTAGCAAACATCCAGCATCAAGCTGGGTACTTATGCTCCCAGTAGACCTTGTTTGCATGAAGGAATTCACAGGTTTGAGGAGTAAGGAGTACTGAAGCACTGTGAACATGGAAATTGAAATTTCTTATCAGTCAAGGGTTTCTGGAAATAAAGTCAATTTTGAGTGATAAATATTCCATACATGACCTTTCACCATAGTTGGTAAACTATGATGAGGAAGAAAAAGTAATATATAAAGGAAGAAAAAGTAATATGTAAATTCCAAAATTAATTATTCACACAAAAAAATTGTGCCAGATTCTTTGACAGCATTATATGTTCATTGTTTCATTTAATCATCACAGTATATTAAATTTCAGTTGTACCCATTTTATCAATGAAGAGACTAATAGCTTTCCTTTGTCTTCAGAGGTGGGGTGCCCATCACCTGCATTTTTGTTAGCACCTCCTGTATATGCTCTTGAAACGCTCATCCCAGTGCATTGCCTCAACATCCACTTCATCAGGTGAACCCTTATTATGTGTTTGATATATAATCACATTTAATTTAATCTTCACAATAACCCTCTCAGGTAGACAGTTTTATTCTGATATAAATTTATAAGAAATCATGTTTGAGAGTTTAAGTGACTTCCCCAAATTCACAATGCTAGGAGAGGTATAAGTTGTCATTAATCTGAAAATCTCTGCTTCTGTAGATAGTTCTCTTACTACTGGATACACTGTCTCCTGATGATCTCCTTCTCTACCTGCTTCACTGAACTTTCAATTGATTTAAGGCATGAAACATGTATCATTCAAGTTTAAAACTTCATAATAGGTACTTAATATGTCTGCTGGATTATCTGTCAGAAACCTGCTTCCAAGCTTACCTTCTTCACTAGATTTACTGTCCAACCTTGAGAAACTCTTTAACCATTTTTGAGCTTTCAATAGCAGATGACACAAGTGGAGATTTTAAATACGACCTGGAGTCTAGTAGAAAAAGGAAATAAGTATTTTTAGGAGAAAATGCAGCATTCTACTTTGAACCTGTAAGTAGCTATAGCCAGAGTGAAGGAGGAGGTAGGTGGGGGATAATGAAATGAAAACTGTTGACAGAGCACAAATTGATCATGATCCACTGTGCTGGGTCAAAATGTCTATTGTTTTCTAACTAGTTTAGGGAACAAATGAAGAATTTAAACAGAAGGAAACATCAAACTGTTTTGCACAAGAAAGATCTGCCCTATGTTAACAAAGAATGGATGAGAGAATAGCATTGGAGTGACTATAGGCAAAAAATTAATTATTACTACAAGAACTTAATTACTACAGTTTTAGAACTAAGGCAGAGAGCAGGGGATATGGAAAACAAAGGGACAGATATCAAGAAGTTGAAATATAAAAAAAAATGCTATGACTGATTACATGTGAAAAACGAAGAGACAATGATTCCTAGATTTCTGGCTTACTGACAATGGGTTGTTGGGGGCAGTCACAAAAAGAAAGCCTATAAGGGAGAACAGGCTACTAGAGCAAAAATGATGCTTTTTAACTTTAGGTACTCAGCAGGTAGACAGATAAATAAATCTTAGCAGAACCAGGAACTTTTGACTGGATATATAACACACTTTATGGAGGGATTTGAAAGGTCAATAAAGAGCAGAAAGAATGAAAAGGAAAGGAGGCCAGGGGAAATAGGTCTTTTTGGAAACTTATGATTCACAGTTAAGTGTAAGAAGAGAAGCTCAAAGAACAGACTAGGAGGTGGCCTGAAAATAACACAGGAAGAAAAACTTTCAAAAGAAAGCATGGATAAGAATGTTAGATGTTGCTAAAAGACCAAATTATAACCAGAATAACTCCATGACCATTGTTGTAGGTTACTGTGGCTTTTAAGAAGATTTGATGTTTCTTCACTATGTGACTTCTTTTCCACTGAATTGGTCCAGGTAGCACATGAAGCAAATCATACTCAGAGCTTTGCTCCTTATCTCCCTCCCCAAGGGCTAAATGTTTTTATACAAGTGGAGTCTTGCCAAAATGAACAGCAAGAGCAATCTTGATGAAGGACAGAATCACAAAAAGAAAATGAGGGTGTAGGAATAGGAATTTTCTTACATAGACATAGAACATTGTGAATAAGCCTAAATATATGTACTTGTGAACTGCAATGTCTTTTAGCATTTTTTGACAATTGTTTTATTTGCTTTTCATGTAACTATATCTCCTCCCAAATAGAATGACAGTCTTGATATATCAAACATCACTTATCTGCATGGTGGTTTACTTTCTTTCTTCCCTCTTCAAATATTTACATGCAGCTGAAAGTCTGAGGGTCCATTAAGAACATAATTAGTCTCAGAGTTAACCTTATGAAACACAAAATAAAACATGCAGGAGAAAATACTAATTCAACTATATTTGCATGAGATCTGCTTGTTATTCTCCTTCAAATATTCCTGCTAGTGCAGATGCCATCCCAGATGACTTATCACTTAAATGTGACAGCTGATTAGGAACAAAACTTTTCACATCTGCTTACAATGTATTTGTATATTATTAACATTAAAAATAATTGTGAGAAATAAATTGATAAAATATATGTATTATCCCTAAACTTTAATTCAAAATATTTCAGCAGGTATAGGATCATATGAACAAATTATGGTTCTCTTTTCAGAAAATGTTAAATAAATTGATCAAGATCACACACACAGTAAGTGTGGAGTTAAAATTAAAACCAACAACAATGCCCATACGCACTACTGTCAATTTTGCTCAAACCATTTCTACTCACATTCTTAAGGTTAAAAAAAAAAAACAGATAAAGGAAAGAATTCACATGTAAAACATGATTGAAAAATATAAGAACTATCTCATTTAATTTTCAATACAGATATAAGAGTATAGTGTCTGAAAATAATGAAATAACTGTAAGGTAAGTGCGGATATGGGAAATGAGTGCTATAAATATTCAGAAAGTACTCGGGTTCACCTCCTTTCTGGAGGGAGATGAGGAAAGAAAATTAGAAGTACATGATGTGTAGGAAGCTGGCAAAACTAAACACTTAAAGAACTTAGAATTAGATGTCTAAATATGGTATTTTTAGCAGTTGTTCACGCTGAATTCTAGTGATGTTTTGTGCATGACTGTGTGTTTGTGTACTCATACATACTTTAAAATATATTTTAAAGGCAGTCTGAAATTATTGCTCTATATTTCTATTTAGTTAGAAACAATACTTTTTCAGTAGTGAGATAGAGGGAAATACTAGTAAATGGCACAGACTTGGGTCATTCCAGGATTCCCTAAATAAGCTCCAATAAAAGCTGAAATTAAACAAAAACACTGCAACCAGAAATAAAATGATTTGGGATGACATTGATTTCAGTTGATCAGACAATCACCAATTATCTAGTGAAAATGTAAACATGACAGAGAGAAAAATAGCCCCAAGTTCCAGATTTGGTTCTATACACATTATACACTATAAAAAATTATCCACTTTCAACTTTTACCTGAGTTAATAGAATTTCTTGCATAAACTGTACTTTCTTATTAGTATGCCTGGATTTGACATTAACAAGCTCTGACACCTTTGGCAAATTGCTTTACCTTTCTGGACTTCAGTATCCTTGTCTCTAAAATAGGGTTAATAGGACCATATACTATGTTGTTGGAGAGTAGAGTTATGTTACATTAAAATTACTCAATAAATGTTAAACCATTTTACTATCACTATTATTCCTAGTATTATTAATATCTTTAACTCCCATTGTTATCATCATAAATTTCTGTCAAGAAATAGATCAGAATAAATCTTGAAAAAGTGCCTCTCAAATTACAATATTAAACAATTTAAAATTTTGGTACTATTTTGGTATTATTCATGCTTCCCAAACTACATATAATCAATCACTTTTTCATTCCTTTCCATAACAGAAAGTGGCTACCAAATCTTATTAAATTTATCTTCAAGCAACTTTGAATTCATATTATACAATTTAATCTCTACTCTGATATTACAGGATGAATATTCCCAGTCTTCAAAAGACAAACAAATCGCGACAACAAAAAGTCATATTTAACCTTCCAACTGTCAATACATAGCCCTGCTTCTCTTCATGATAAACATGCTCAATACTTCATCTGTGATCATTAACACTACTACCAACCTTCAAATTCCTCTTTAACAACAGACTCTCAAGCTATTGTCTATTGTTCCACCAAAATATGCATATGCTCAACTCTGAATTTAAAGTAATGGCCAATTTCAGTATCAATCCTATTCAACCCCAATACAAATCTGTCATATGCCATCAGTCCCTGTTTCACCATTGTCAGCATTAGGCATTAGACACAATATTCTCTACCCACATATAATGTCCTGTGTTCATTCTATTAATCTCCCCAACTTTGGAAGTTTGATCTCCAGCTCTATGTCCTTGAACCTTTTGGCTTCCCACCCATAAAGATCTGGGTGACACTTTCTATCTCATGTTTTAAAATACTATTTATATGCTAATGACATCTAAATTTCCATTTCCAGCCCAGACATCACCTCTCTCTCACCTCCAGACTTCTAATTCTAACTACTCACTTAACATCTTCATCTAAAAGTCTAATAAGCATCTTTAACTTAACATATCTAAAGCAGACTTTCTGATTTGGCACACACCTCCTCCTCCACAAGTCTCCATTAGTAAATTTCATTCTTCAAATAAAAATTTTAATTTTTCTTTCTTCAAAGACCTTGAGCCCCCCTTAATTCCTGTATTTTCCTGACACCTAAGTCAAATCCATCAGAAAAGTGCATCTAATTTATACTCTAATATATCAGATTATCCAAAATCTGACTATCGGGACCAAGCTACCACCTGATCATTGGAATGACTGCTTGACTTCATTATTTGTCTGATTCTACACTCTAACTTCTATTGTGCATGTAGGAAATTTTCAAGACTCATCACTCCTCTGCTAAAATATCTCTAATGACTGCCTTTCCCATTTGAAGCAAAGTTAAAGCATTTATAATGTAAAGTTGAACATAATCTGCATTTTTACCAACTTCTACATAACTCATTTTTCTCTACCACAGTAGACTACTTGTCATTCCACAGAATTGTCAAGCATGTTCACAATTGTTACCCATATGTTTCATTTGTTGGGCTATCTCTCTTCAGATAACTCCATGGATTATTTCAGATTTCTGATCATTTCCTTATCTCCTGTATATAAAACTACAACCTGCTACCTGATCCAACCTATGATACCTTATGCTCCTCATCCTGGTCTATTATTTTCCTGACATTCATCACAATCCAAAAATTGTACATTTACTTGCTTTTTTTATTATTATTATTCTCTTCCAACTAGAATATAGGCTCCCAGAATGTGGATCTTCTGAACTAATTGCATACATGCAGCTTCTCAGTATAAGTCAGAGCAAACTAAGCAATTAGATACCAACCTAAAAGAATGTAATGAACCAAAGTCATAGGGCTCCTTTCAAGTTAAACAAATGTAGGACACTTGATCACCCTGGGCCAATGAGCATGCATCAAAAGGCATGACTGGGAAGACCCAAAGGAGCCAGTGACAGAAGCATGGTTTCCAGCATTGCACCCCAGAGATTGATCAGTATATTGCTTTTATGATAAGACTGGAAGCATGAGAAGGGGTCAAGAGGACATCTCAATTAGACTATCAGATGATTTAGCAGATATCTAATCAGTAGACTCATTCCCTGTAACTGACAAAGCATATCACTTTCACCTTTCCCACTCCTTCTTCCTGGCCCTCCTACAATCCATAATTGATGTAGTATACAATATTTCCATCAATAAAAAGACCACAATGGGAGGGACAGAAAGGGGGGGGGCAGATCTCAGTTCTCTTCAGCAGATACACCTTCAGCAACCTGTTCCACAACCTCTACTTCTTTGTCAGTGCATTGTTGTACATGTAACACCAAAAGGCAAGGGGATTTAGTTCAGTACTAAATTCCCATGACTTAGAATGAGCTAGACCTTTGATAAATATTTGAAGAAAGAAGAATTTTTAAAACTGTGAGATCAATATTATCACTAGTTTATTTCAGACCTCCATCTCTCTCTTTGTTCCAGTGTCCTGAATTATAAAAACTTTCCCCCATCTAAGGCTGATTTTTCATACTGATATCAAAGTTACCATCCTGAAAGTTAATCTTGATGAACAACTTTCCTTATTTGGCCTTATATAGACTTTCAATGACTAAACGACACCATTTAAATACCCTTTGACAGGCAACAGCCAAGATAGCAATCTTAATACCCTGTTCATATTTTCTATATTCTAGCTACACAAAAGTCTTCTATGAATTCCTCCATTATACTATAAACCCCCATCAACTATATGACTTGTTCAACTTTGAATTTTACAGACATCAGAAAACTCTAAGTTTCTTGATAAGGTAGGTGTTCAATAAATGTTATTGAAAAAAAAATTAACAAATAGATGAAGCCATGACATATGCTGATTATCACTCTGACTCAAATGATGATTCTTCATTTCACTCCTCTACTAGGAAATTCTACCAAATTCTTCTGGTGCTTATCATCTTCTACCTATCACCTTCTATCCATGACTAGACTCCCCTCAGCAGCCTGAACTTCCCCTCCATCCTTTGTTCACTTTCTTAGATGGCCCTTTGCACATTAGCTTCCTGAAAACTGGGTTTTATCTATCACTTTTCACTCCTTGAAACCTAAATCAGTATCTGACATATAAAAGGTGAAGATCAGTTTAGTGAATAATTTTTTTCATCTGTTATTATATTTTTCTGCTAAACTAATTCTGTTACTAAACTATATACCTAGATAGTACATACTGTGATTAATTCATCTAAGAACAGTGTTTGGCACTAGTATGAATTTAATGATTGTTTGAAAAAAAATGAGTTTTGGTCATAAAGTTTTATTCCATTCATACATTAAGATGCCACATTATCTACACACTCTTGCCATTAAATAAGCTTGTTCCACCTTTTCAAATCTCCCTTCTTAGACCCCTGACAAGAGTGATCAGCTGTTCTTTAGATGACACCTAGAATAGTCTGGGATCCCCTGCATTTAGACAGTAGCAATTTAATATGCCATATGCATCTCAGATTCACAAAATAATCTGTCAGGCAGTAAGAAGAAAAATACACAAAGCTGACAATGGGAGAGACAATGGAATTGCCTTCCACTACCAATGCCAAAATTTTAGTTTATAAATTCCAACATAAGCTTATGAAAACAAAAAACCAACAGACCAGTAATTTCTTTGCTGGAGCCCATGACCAGTCCTCCCTGTCTCGACTTAACTCTTTAATTGAGAAGAACAGCATGTAAAAGCTTTGTGAAATATCATATGTGAAGGAAATGGAAAGACATACCCTGTTCATGGATTGGAAGAATTAATATTATCAAAATGATCATCCTACCAAAGGCAATCTACAGATACAATGCAATCCCAATAAAAATCCCAATGATATTTTTTAAGATATAGAACAAAAATTACTGAAATTCATATGGAATAACTATAGACCCGTATATCAAAAAGCCTCCTGACCAGAAAAAAAGAAAATGGAGGTATTACAATTCCAAACTTCAAACTATACTACAAAGCCATAATAATTAGAACAGCATGGTATTGGTACAAAAACAGACAGTCAGACCAATGGAACAGAATTGAGTGCCCTGAAATAAAACCACGCATATATAGTCAACTAATTTTCGACAAAGGTGTGAAAAACTTACCTTGGAACAAAGATAGCCTCTTCAATAAATGGTGCTGGGAAAATTGGACTAAGACATGCCAAAAAATTGACCAAGAAAACTCCCTTACTCCATGTACAAAAATCAACTCAAAATGGATAAGAGACTTTGAAGTCAGACCTGAAACCATAGCATACATAGAGGAAAACTTGGGCAAAACTCTTCATGAACTAGAGTTCAGAAATCCCTTTCTGGAAACATGTACAGATGGCAAAAAAAATGAAGGAAAACATAAACAGATGGGACTACATCAAACTAAAAAGCTTCTGTACAACAAAAGAGACAAAAGAAAAAAACTAAAAGATGCCCAACCGAATGGGAAAAAATCTTTTCCCTCCACATGAGTGACAAGGGTTTAGTAACGAAGATCTACAAGGAACTCACACAACTAAACAAAAGCAAAACAAAAATCCAATCAAAAAATGGGGAGAAGAACTAAAAAGACACTTCTCCATAGAGGAAATACAAATGGCCAACACGCACATGAAAAATTGTTCAACGTTGCTAGTAATAAGGGAAATGCAAATCAAAACCACAATGAGATACCACCTTACACCAGCAAGAATGACTCACATTCAAAGAACGGTCAACAAGAATTGCTGGCGAGGATGTGGAGAGAAAGGAACTCTACTACACAGCTGGTGGGAATGTAAACTTGTCTAACCACTATGGAAAGTGGTGTGGAGGACCCTCAAGTTAATGAAAATGGAACTACCATTTGACCCAGCAATTGCTCTCTTGGGAATCTACCCAAAAGAGACCTCAATGTGGGTACAAAGGGACACCTGTGCTCGGATGTTTACTGCAGCACAATTTATAATTGCAAGGTCATGGAAACAACCTAAATGCCCCAAAATGGATGACTGGATGGAAAAAATGTGGTATATACACATGATGGAATATTACTCCTCAATTAAAAATGACAAATTTGACGATTTTATAACATGGAT